>JARYGA010046150.1:0-62103 GCA_030545235.1 Helianthus tuberosus
CTTTAAATTATTTTTCTAACTTTTGAAAGATTCTTAAGTAGAAGTAACTTAAAACAGTGTTGTAAAACTTATTTTTAACAAGATTCCTTGAATAAAAATCTAACAAATATCACAATAAAGCTTGAAACCATGGTGATTTCAAGCTCTAATGGAGGTGTTGAGGGAAAAATGAAGAAGAAGGCAATGGACAAAAGTAGAAAATACAAGATGGTTGTTGAGAACCTTCTTTAGAATATACCTAGTATGGTATGTGTGAAGATCCCACCAAATCTCTGTCTTTTGAATGGTCCAAATGTGCAGGAATCTTGCTGCATTTATAGAAAACGACAGCACGCTGGACACGGCCCTATGTCGGCTGGACACGGCCCCGTGTGCAGACGAGATTTTGACACTTTTTGTCCGTATTCTGACCGAAAGTCAGACGAGAATCTTTTGGTGGACACGGGGGCGTGCTGACCTGGACACGGCCCTGTGTCTAGAAGCTGTTTATGAAGTTTCGTCTATTTTTAAGGAATTTATCCGGATCGGGTGGTTCCTTACTGGACGGAACAACACCGAAGTGCCTGAGATACTAATGTGTGCAAAATGCAACATATAAATTACATCAATTGTGGCATAAAACTAACCCTTTTTTAGTACTAATGTTGGAAAAAGTGTGCTTTTGTCTTCCTTTTGTATTTTCAGGATTAAATGAGCTCAAATTAACAAAAGAAGCAAAAAGACATCAAAATCTAACATAAATACAAGAAAAGGAACAAGACGTGACATGCCCGACCCCACGACAACATCTTCCCAAGCAAAACAAGATAACAGAAGACTGAACACGCCCCGTGCTCAGCCAGCACGGGGGCGTGCCCAAGTGTCAGCAGAAAAGACAAAGTGGTAGAAGCTTCTATTGCCCACCACGGGGCCGTGCTCAGCGGACATGGGGCCGTGGTCAACTATAAGATTCGCACAATCTAAGCAAATCTTCATAGTACAAAGATTCTTCTGCACACGGGGTCGTGCTCAGCGGACACGGGGGCGTGGTCAACTAATAAGAGAATCTGCATTAAATGAAGAAAGAGAAGGATGTGGACACGGGGCCGTGCCCACTGGACACGGGGCCGTGCCCGAGCTTCTGTTCAGCCTATAAATAGGAGTGCTTGGCTCAAGCTCAAACCATCCCTTGGCACACCACCTCTCTCACACTTCACCCACCACCACCATAACACCATCATCCACCACCATCATCCATTGTCCATCATAGAGTGTGTGAGTCGTCTCGGGATCCAAGATTGATCGTAAGAGTTCTTGACAATCAAGGCCATGTTTGCCTAAGTCTCTTACATCACTTGGTGAAGACAAGTGTCTAGTGTAATACTTTTTATTTCTAATCTTTTCGCACTTTTTACTTGGTTTTGTATTAATGACTTTAATAACTAGTTTCTTATGTTGAAGGTGATTCTTCCTTATCGTTTGTCCGTGGTGTCTTGGCATTATTTTACTGTCTATATAAAATAAAAGATTTTCACCATTCATATCTCCACGGTCTATATGGAGGTATGTTGGCTACCTGGTCGGGGGTTAAGGGAACGGTTTGGTAAGAGTCTTGCCATTGTTCAGCGTTTAGAGGTCCTGCAATGGACCTGGGTCAAATTTAGTAGGACCTCCTTCAATACTTAACGGTATTGGATGGCGGGGGTCCAAACTCTTTGATCCCCTCATAAGTTAACTACTATTAATACTATAACCCGACTATTTAGGACTGTATCCCTGCTGACTCAGACTACTTAGTCGAGGGTAACGTCACCTCCAAAAGAAGGGCCTACCATAATTTGCATTAATAACTTAATTCATTATCTTTCAATAATCCGACCCTTTAGGATTGTATCCTTGCTGACTCAAACTATTGGGTTGAGGGTAACGTCACCTTCAAAAGAGGGGCCTACTACAATAACTAAGATAATCTCATAAATAAGTGCAAAAGTGCGGAAATAATCAAAGGTTACACTATAGACGAGTTGGAACCAAGTGATTCATCTTGTCTATCTGTTTTTCTTTTTATTTTTATTTTTCAGCATTTTAGTTAGTTTTATTTTTCTTAGCTTAAAACATTTTTCTAAACTTTTTGATTTGATTAGACGTTGAGGATAAACCGGTACTAAAAGCTCTTGTGTCCTTGGACGACCTCGGTATCTTACCAACACTATACTACGCTCACGATGGGTGCACTTGCCCATATGTGTGTCTAGTGTTAGTAAATATCGTGTTTTATAAATTTAAAACTTGACTAAAAAAGTGTTAAAGGGGCTTAAAATATACACCTAATATATATAACACTCGACACCCATCAAGTTTTTGGCGCCGCTGCCGGGGACACAAGGATTTTAAGAAAGTTAGGAATCAACGGCCTAATCGTTTTTCTTATTTTTCATTCTTTTTAGGATTTTTTTAGTTTTTCTGTTTCTGCAGAGCTCAGCATGGGCCGTGCCTGGTCGGACACGGGCCGTGCCCGGCACTATCACTGGCAGTTTTTATTTTCCGAGTTACAGAGGGCTGAGCACGGGACCGTGTCGGTGCAACACGGGGCCGTGTCCAACTCCCAGTAACAGGGATCCGGAGAACAATTACTGTAAACTTGACCACGGGCCGTGTTCGCTGAGCACGGGGCCTTAGTGATCCTTCTGACCAACATTCTTTTCTATTTTTATCGCAGGACTTGGAACCTTGGCGCCACATTTGAACTTCCTACGTAGTGCATGAGCTCCAGTTCTAGTAGAGACATAAAAGAACCTCTAGAAGAACCCAAACGCTTTCTCAGAAAAAAACTCAAAGCTAAAAATCAAGAGAAAGTTTCGGGGGACCCACTTCCAATGGCGGACCAACGTACCCTCATGGATTACCTACGGCCCACCGTAGGTAGTCTCGGCGCCGCTATCAATGCACCGAATGTCGAAGCCAATAACTTCGAACTTCGGCCACATTTGATACAAATGCTTCAAAACTCCGCAACCTTCCATGGGCTTGCGGACGAGGATCCCCATCTACATATTACTAATTTCTTAGAAATATGTGATACCTTTCGGATCAATGGAGCATCAAATGACGCCATCCGCCTTCGAATGTTTCCATTTTCACTATAAGACCGAGCTAAGGCTTGGCTTAACACCCTCCCAGTTGGCTCGGTAAACACCTGGGATGAACTAGCCCAAAAGTTTCTATATAAGTATTTCCCTCCTGCTAAAATGGCTAAATTAATGACTGAAATTAATACATATTCACAAGAGGATGGGGAATCCTTATATGAAACTTGGGAAAGGTTCAAGGAGCTACTAAGAAAGTGTCCCCATCACGGTCTTGCGGTATGGCAACAAGTATCCACTTTCTACAATGGGTTGTTGCCACACACAAGACAAACACTTGATTCTAGCTCCGGGGGACTTTTAGGTAATCGTCGCCCAAATGAAATATATAATCAAATTGAGGAAATTGCTCAAACTAATTTTCAATGGCACACTCCCCGAGGTAATAAATCTATTGCCCCGGGCGCCCATAAGGTTGATGAGAGCACTTCTTTACAAGCCCAAATCGTGGCCCTCTCTTCGAAAATCAAAAAGCTAGAAATGACAAAAACGGCCTCGGTCATGGCTTGTGAAGGGTGTGTTGGGCCACATGAAAATTGGAGTTGTATGAAAGAATTAGATGAACAAACAGAAACGGTAAACTACATTGATAATAGACCTAGGTCGTCGGGTCCACCAACGGGTACCTACAACCAAGGATGGCGTAACCACCCTAATCTTGGTTGGAGAGATCCTGGCAATAGTAGTAACCAACAAACTAACTTTCAATAACCACAAAATTTCTCTCAACAACAAGGTGGAAGAGAAAGGCTTGAAGATACTGTATCTCGCCTCATCTCCGACACCGAAAAGAAAAACTCGGATCGATTTCAACAATTGGAATCGAATTTTAGAAATCAACAAGCTAGCATTCAAAACATTGAAAAACAATTAAATCAAATCGCTCAAAATTTCTCCATTGATTGTGTTTACAAAGTTTGTATCTAATTCCGCTGCACTTTACATGTTTTCATATTCACAAATTGTTCAAAACATACAAACAAACATAATCATGAGAGCCTCTGATCCTAACAATTGGTATCAGAGCCTGGACAGTCAATTTCGATTTAACAGTCAAATTGACATAACAGTTCGGCTCAAAATTTATTGATACTAAGGTTGGTTGTATTTAGTTGAAAAAACAGAGTATCGAGTAAATCATGTTCAAAGTGGTTAATCAAAAACTCTGTAAATCAACCAAGATGTCATATGACACACAAATTTCACACAACAAGTGAATTCATGCACAAGTCACTCATAGTTTTCAGATCTGAAAACATATCTGTTAAACTATGGGATTATTTCATGTTTTTAAAATTGATTTCAATTGCTGTTATGAAAATTGTGATGTCACCTTATTAAAATGCTAAAGTGTGAACCTCAGATTAACAAAATATGTTCATAAAACATTAGTGTTTTTGTTAACATAAAAAGAGGGGAATTAAAACTTTAGTCATTCAAATCTTATGTGTTGAAAACAGGTTGAGTTCCTCAAAAGGACAAAATCAACTATGTTAAAATACATTAAGAAAATTCACAAAAAATCAGAAGTGTGTCTATCTCAAAACTTTTGAAGTCAAAAGAAAAGAGTATAAACATAAAACACTTATGAGTCAAAGTTTAGGATAATAATGGTTATTAAGCAATATGTGCATTCATCTGTTCAGGAAAAGGTTTTATTTCCCATAAATGAACTCCAAAGAGGATGAGATAAATGTTCAAAAATTTTCCATGAATCCTCATGGTTGCAATCAACTGACAAAGAAAATGGTACCAAACAGTGGTCAAAATGTATTCAGAATGTCCTACCCACTGCTGTCAAACCACTGACCATTTATCATAAACCTGAGAATGATATGATTATGTACTTTATTAAAATTTAACCAGATCCTTTTTGATGCTGTTCTCAGAAAATCCTTTAACCATTTTTTTTCCAAAGGATTTTCTCGAATAACCAGGATATATTGTTCAATTTTGTTGAAATAATATTTTTGGAACTTTTGCCTGTTTTTGTTGGCAATAGTTTCAGCTCCTGTTAGGATGCAATACCTTATTTTTGGTGGTATTATTGTCCTCATGAATGGGTCAAAAGGAAATGGTGCATATACCAAGATCATGTCATACTCAGTTTTGCCCCAAAATTTTTTAATCAAAGGTTGATTGCAAACTGTGCTTGAACTACTAGGGTACTCATGTTTTAATTGAATATTAAACGAAAATGAGTTGCCTTAGCAAAAGTTTTCATCATCTGGGGTACTAAACCACTGTCTTTCAAAATTAACATGTGGCAAAACCTTGAATGAAAATCTTCAAAACTGTTGCTGAAACACCTGTCCTTCAAGATCTGTACCATTTACCCTAACCACTGTTTTGTTCCAACGTCTGATCTCTAAACACTGTCCACTGCTGAAAGTTAACCACTGATCTCTCATTTTATTGAAAAGCACTAATGTTCAAAATTAGTGTCTTATCCACTGATAGTAAAAATCATCCACTGCCCACAATTTTTACCATTGTAACTACTGATGCTTGATACGTCAGTGGCTCTTAAAACAACTATTTTCCATACTTCATCCGTCTCATCAGTGTTTGACACGTGGTCAGTTTTTTAGCCCTGAGATCGTAATAACCGCTGCCACATCAGCGATCATTTTTTTTCTAAATAAAACCCTGCCCTAAACTCCAAACAGGGTTTTACACTATCGAATTGATTTCCAAAATTCTCTTCTCAAAGCAGTTTCCAACCCTTCTTCTCAAAATCTTCAAAAACTTTCTTCATTCTTCTCCGGAAAAATGACAAAATCAAAGTCGAAATCAAAATCAAAACCTAAATCACCACCACCCTCCAATGAGGTCGCTCAAACGACCGAAGAATCTATCGAAATACCATACAAACAATCTCACAACTATTTGGGTTTACTCACAAAACCCACAAACAATCATACCTTCGATTCCATTCTCGACACCATATCTACATCAAAGTACAAAACTTTGTTGACTGTAGACGCCCCCATATATCTGCAAACCCAGAGAGAGTTCTGTAAAAATGCTACGCTTGAAAAACAAGATGATAAAGTAGTAGCCATTAACTCCTCGATACAGGGCACGGCGATTCAAATCACTCCACAATCACTATCAGAAATCTTCAAACTCGATGATCAAAAAGGTAAAGCTTCCTTTGACAAAAACGAGTTAAAAGCTGATTTTCTGAAGAGGGGCTATGCAGAACAGTCAAAGGTAGATACCCTACAAAAGGGTTATTTTCCATCTGCACCCAGATTTTTATTTCACACACTTCTGATGTGTGCTTCGAATAAAACAACATCTTTTAACGAAATACCATTAAAAATTCAATGTCTGGGTTACGCTATTTTGAATAATAAGGACTACAACTACTCCCAGGAGATTTTCAATGACTTGGTGAAAAACGTTGAAAGTAAAGCATTTTTGTTGTTTCCACGATTTTTGAGTTATTATTTTTTACAAAAATTTGATAAGAAAAATGAAAATTTGCTTAAACAAGGTGTCTATTTTCAAATAAAAAGCTTGACACCTGAAACATTCTCTAGAATGTTGGCACCAATAAAAACAAAAGCAGGGGTACTTGAGCAGATTTTAGCGGTTACAACTGCTCCTCAGGTATCAGCTGCTGAGCCCACTGCTCCAGGTGATCATAGCAGCACAACCACTGCTTTGAAACCCACACCTGACATAACCAAAAAGACCAAAAGAAAAACATCCAGAAAACCCACCAAACCCAAAACAAAGGCAACTCTGGAAGATGAGATCCTAGAGGAAATGCCTGTGACAACACAAAAGTCACCACCAACCACTGCTGCTACTTCCTCACAGCAGTTGGAAGAAAGATCTCAACCCATGCCTAAAACTCCTCCTGCATCCTCACAAAAGGATCAGGTTGTATTCACAGGGACACCAAATTATGAAGCTCTAGATCCACTTGGCTCTATCTTCCACAGTCCTGATCCCAAGGACATGTCTCTTTCAAATCCCATCCCCTCACCAATAATAATGCCACAATCCATGCTACCTTTGTTGCATGCAGCTGCTATAGCTCAGACACAAACCAGTTCCTCTCTATCACCTGTCACTGAGAGTATACCCCCACAGGTGACTGGGTCTGATGCTACTACTCCTGCTATCCCAGCAACAATAGAGGAGGTTACACCCCCTGAGTTACAAGTAACTCTCGGTGGTAGTTCAAGTGGAGCAGCACCTACAACTGGGGGATCAACAGATCCTCAGTGGACAGTTGTTTCATAAGTAAGACTCCCTTGAAGGCAATTTCTTCCATGGCAAATTCGGTAACCACCAGTAAGTTGGATCTAACCACTGGTACCATCAAAGGTTTATCGAGTGCTGAAGAAAGAAGTCCCCAGTACCAAGAACAAGGGGCATCAATGGGTGATTTTTGGGACTCTGTCCCAAAGACACACATTGATATAACCACTGCTGGTGGGGATTCAGATGATCCCAGTAAAATGGGTGATGATTCAAGATATCAGGAATTGACGGGCAGAATGGAAAAACTTGAAGAATCAGTTTCTGAAATAAAGGAGATGGTGCAAGAGATTTTAAAAGCTCAGAAAGCACAATCCAATGCTGTTCCTGCTCAAGCACCTGCTCCACAACAAGCACCTGCTGCAAATGAGCTTTGGAATATTTTCCAACCCATGCTTGAAAAACAGCAACAAATGGCAGATCAAAAGCATGCTATTCAAGTACAAATGCTGACCAACATGGTGGAATCAAGGTTCAAGGACGCTCAAGCAGATATCAAGGCTATTAAGGCCAGTATCCAAACTACCACTGGCAAGGCTCCTTCAACTTTACTATTCTTTGATGACCCCCTTGCAGATAATGCCAAAAAGGGGGAGATAATGAAGCAAATGAAGAAGAATGGAATAGAACATGGCCTTCATATTGAGCCTGAAAAAGAAAAAGAAAAAGAAAACCAGGTCTCAAAACCTGTTAGACAAACAACTGATACACCAGTAGTTTCAAAAACTGCTGTCAGTAGCCAAACAGCTGCCATGTCATCAACACACACACTTTCAACACACACCACTCTACCACACACCACCACAACTACTGCTCTACCACCATCATCTACAATCACACCATCATTACTGCCTCCTGCCATAAAGCAGAAGACAGCAGATGTTACAACATCTGCTATAATGACAACAGTGGTTGAAACACCAGTTGTTTCAACCACTGTCAGTCAATCACTGTTACAAACCACTGATCCACCCAAAACATCATCAGCCTTTCCTACATTAAAAAGGAGAAGGATTTTCACCCCTGATGATGAGTCACCGCCTTCATCACCACCCTCAAAAACTACCTCACCTCTTCCATCCCCTGCTCAAAAGCAGAAGACAACTGCTGACGTATCAGCAGTTGTAATGACAACAGATGTTGAGACACCAGTTGTTTCAACAGCTGTTAGTCAGTCATCCACCACTGCTCTCACCTCTCCTACATCACAACCAAAGCTCTTCAACAGAAAAAGAAAGCCAATCCCTGCCGAAGAGGGTATACATGATCCTAACGCTGCACAACATCCACTGGAACTTGAAGCTATCAAAAATGAGATGAGGCAATTCTATACAGAAGAAGATCCTTCAAAAAGAAGATTCTCCTCACTCATAGGCTACATGCCACCAGATGATATGGATGATTACCTCAAACTCAAGGCAAGGCAAGCAAGACTAAGAGTTAAAGTTGAGAGTGAAAAAAAAAGGTTAAGCGAAGATGGCATTACTAAAAGACTGGAGTTCTACTTCACAAAAGTAAAGCAGATAGAAGAGTTTGCACAAGATCTAAACAAAGAAAAGGCTGATCAAAAGAAAGAGTTAATAAAACAATATCTAGCCTACATCATGAAAGAGAAATTCTATCCTGCTGAAGAACAACAGTTCAAAGAATGGCCAGTAGTCGCTCTTAAGCGTGAGGCAGAAAGGATTGAGAAAATTAAGAATGATCCTACAAAGAAGAAGAATGCTCCAAACTGGAGAAAATACAAAAAAACTCATTGCTGACCTAACTGCTGAGTATAAGAGAAAGAAAAAGGAGCTGGTGGATGCAAAAATGGATACTGCTGAAGCCATATAAAAATGGTCAAAACAGCAGACTGATGAAGCCTATGAAAGGCTAAAGAAAAGAAAGATAACTGTTTCAAGCACCTTAAAGAAGCGAGAACATATGATGAAGCTTGAACAGAAAATTGAAAACCTCGTGACAATGTTAAAATCAGCAGACAGTTCTACTCTTGTGTCAAACCAAGTTGAAGGCAAACAGCTGACTGAAGAAGAGGTAATAGAAAAAGAAGCAGAGTATCTCAAGGGCGCCATCTTAAAAATGGGTCTGAATGAAGACAGCTCATCAAAGCTTCAAAACCTTTTTAAGAAGGTATTAAACAAACCTGCGTCTCCAAACACTGCAAAAGACAAGACAGAAGTTGAAAGACAAGAACTTATTGAACAAGAAACTGCAGAAGATATAGCTGCAGCAGACAAAGTCATTGAAGAAGCTTTCAAAAGAATGTCTGAAAGTCTGCAGGTGTTTTCAAGGCCATCATCCCTCAACTCATCTTCAAATAAGTCTCTCCCAAGAAACCCACTTGGCTTAAAAATACTAAAGTGGATGTCTGATCAAAAGACTCACGTATTGACCCTGGTCAGAGCCAATAGCGAAGTAAAGTACATATCAAGGAAAGAAGCACTAGGCCTTAGTGTTGAAGATTTGCAGGATCTCCTTGAACTTTCACTGTGTAGGGATGAGGATGACCAGAGTGCAAAGGAATTTGAAGCTGAATTCAAAAAACAAGCTAAGGCACTCTTGATGAGTAATAAAGGTCCTGAATAATGAAGGGTTTTGGCATTATCTGTTCCAGGGGGAGATTGTTGGGATTGAACCCTACCAGAGGAACAGATAATATAAAGCCAAAACCAGGTCACAACAGAGGATTCATAATAAGCAGCAGTTTACATTAAGCTTTCCCCTTGAAAGTGATTTATAACAACTGATGGTCTTTATCCGCTGTTCAGATACAACTACTGCTGGTCCTTCAACTGCTGATCAAAACCCTGAAGTATCCAACACTGCTGGTCCTATCTACTGATGATAAAGCACTACCCAGTCAAGGACTGATCAACCTTGAGTAAAGCACTGACATAAAGTGAGACCAGCTGTTTGGTGAATTGTTTGTTTTATGTATTGTCAGTGGTTAGGTTAGCAGTGTTTGTGTAAGGACAGTAGATACAGGTTGTTAGGCTGTTAGACGTCGTTTTCATGGTGACGTCAGCTGAGATACCTCAGTGGTTTGGTTTGCCTATAAATGTAACAGTACCCTGTACTGTTACATTTGATTGACTGAGTGGATTCTTCTTCTCATGTCTAATCCTTTCATCTTGTGTGCAACCAACCTTGGGGCATCAGGCTGAGGGGGAGATTAGTTTGTAAGCATGTCTGTAATCTTTTGCTTTGATTTGATTTGTAATCATTTGACTCTATGAAAAGCTGATGCTATCAAACTATTTTCTCCATTGATTGTGTTTACAAAGTTTGTATCTAATTCCGCTGCACTTTACATGTTTTCATATTCATAAATTGTTCAAAACATACAAACAAACATAATTATGAGAGCCTCCGATCCTAACAGCGGACACGGGGGAGTGGTCAACTAATAAGACAAGCTGCATTAAATGAAGAAAGAGAAGGATGTGGATACGGGGCCATGCCCACTGGACACGGGGCTGTGCCCGAGCTTCTGTTCAGCCTATAAATAGGAGTGCTTGGCTCAAGCTCAAACCATCCCTTGGCACACCACCTCTCTCACACTTCACCCACCACCCACCACCACCATAACACCATCATCCACCACCATCATCCATTGTCCATCATAGAGTGTGTGAGTCGTCTCGGGATCCAAGATTGATCGTAAGAGTTCTTGACAATCAAGGCCATGTTTGCCTAAGTCTCTTACATCACTTGGTGAAGACAAGTGTCTAGTGTAATACTTTTTATTTCTAATCTTTTCGCACTTTTTACTTGGTTTTGTATTAATGACTTTAATAACTAGTTTCTTATGTTGAAGGTGATTCTTCCTTATCGTTTGTCCGTGGTGTCTTGGCATTATTTTACTGTCTATATAAAATAAAAGATTTTCACCATTCATATCTCCACGGTCTATATGGAGGTATGTTGGCTACCTGGTCGGGGGTTAAGGGAACGGTTTGGTAAGAGTCTTGCCATTGTTCAGCGTTTAGAGGTCCTGCAATGGACCTGGGTCAAATTTAGTAGGACCTCCTTCAATACTTAACGGTATTGGATGGCGGGGGTCCAAACTATTTGATCCCCTCATAAGTTAACTACTATTAATACTATAACCCGGCTATTTAGGACTGTATCCCTGCTGACTCAGACTACTTAGTCGAGGGTAACGTCACTTCCAAAAGAAGGGCCTACCATAATTTGCATTTATAACTTAATTCATTATCTTTCAATAATCCGACCCTTTAGGATTGTATCCTTGCTGACTCAAACTACTGGGTTGAGGGTAACGTCACCTTCAAAAGAGGGGCCTACTACAATAACTAAGATAATCTCTTAAATAAGTGCAAAAGTGCGGAAATAATCAAAGGTTACACTATACACGAGTCGGAACCAAGTGATTCATCTTGTCTATCTGTTTTTCTTTTTATTTTTATTTTTCAGCATTTTAGTTAGTTTTATTTTTCTTAGCTTAAAACATTTTTCTAAAATTTTTGATTTGATTAGACGTTGAGGATAAACCGGTACTAAAAGCTCTTGTGTCCTTGGACGACCTCGGTATCTTACCAACACTATACTACGCTCACGATGGGTGCACTTGCCCATATGTGTGTCTAGTGTTAGTAAATATCGTGTTTTATAAATTTAAAACTTGACTAAAAAAGTGTTAAAGGGGCTTAAAATATACACCATATATATATAACACTCGACACCCCTCAGATACCTTAGTTGCACTAGATTTAGACGAGAACGCAAGAGGTTATCGGAGAGGGTGATTCCTATGCTAAATGTAGGTGGACAAATCCAACCCTTATCCGGGCTCTCGTTAAAGAAGGTGTATGTCGAATCGCTCAGGTCTATGTATGCATCGACGGAAGTCGATGGGGAGTCCTTCACGACACAATCGACAAAGGGATGACTATCACTCAAGTCTTTGATGCGTGTGAAGTGTTATATATATTAGGTGTATATTTTAAGCCCTTTTTAACACTTATTTTAGCCAAGTTTTAAATTTATAAAACACGATATTTCACTAACACTAAACACACATATGGGCAAGTGCACCCATCGTTGAGTGTAGTATAGCGTTGGTAAGATATCGAGGTCGTCCAATGACACAAGAGCTTTTAGTACCGGTTTATCCTCAACGTCTAATCAAAATAAAAGTTTAGAAAAATGTTTAAAACTAGGAAAAATAAAAACTAACTAAAATGCTGAAAATAAAAATAAAAGAAAAACAGATAGACAAGATGAATCACTTGGTTCCGACTCGTATCTAGTATAACCTTTGATTATTTCCGCACTTTTGCACATAATTAAGAGATTATCTTAGTTATTGTAGTAGGCCCCTCTTTTGAAGGTGACGTTACCCTCACCCCAGTAGTTTGAGTCAGCAAGGATACAATCCTAAAAGGGTGGATTATTGGAAGATAATGAATTAAGTTATTAATGCAGTATTGTGGTAGGCCCCGCTTTTGGCGGTGACGTTACCCTCGGCTAAGTAGTCTGAGTCAGCAGGGATACAGTCCTAAGTAGCCGGGTTATAGTATTAATAGTAGTTAACTTATGAGGGGATCAAAGAGTTTGGACCCCCGCCATCCAATACCGTGAAGCATTGAAGGAGGTCCTACTAAATTTGACCCAGGTCCATTGCAGGACCTCTAAACGTTGAACAATGGCAAGACCTTTACCAAACCGTTCCCTTAACCCCCGACCAGGTAGCCAACATACCTCCATATAGACCGTGGAGATATGAATGGTGAAAATCCTTTATTTTATATAGACAGTAAAATAATGCCAAGACACCACGGACAAACGATAAGGAAAGATCACCTTCAACATAAGTAACTAGTTATTAAAGTCATTAATACAAAACCAAATAAAAAGTGCAAAAGATTAGAAATAAAAAGTATTATACTAGACACTTTGTCTTCACCAAGTGATGTAAGAGACTTAGGCAAACATGGCCTTGATTGTCAAGAACTCTTACGATCAATCTTGGATCCCGAGACGACTCACACACTCTACGATGGACAATGGATGATGGTGGTGGATGATGGTGTTGTGATGGTGGTGGGTGGTGGATGAAGTGTGAGAGAGGTGGTGTGCCAAGGGATGAGATGAAATGATTCCAAGCACTCCTATTTATAGGCTGAACAGAGAGCTGGGCACGGCCCCGTGTCCGCTGGGCACGGCCCCGTGCCTGTCAGACACTCTCTCTCCTCATTAATAATAATTCGCAATTACAATAAATGCGCCTGCTGTACTTTCAACACGCCCCCGTGTCCGCTGGGCACGGCCCGTGGTGGGCAATAGAAGCTTCTATAGATTTGTCTTTTCTGCTGCTTCTTGGGCACGGCCCCGTGCTGGCTGAGCACGGGGCGTGTTCAGTCTTCTGACTTCTCTAATTTGCTTTGGAAGGTGCCGTTGAGGGGTCGGGCAGTCCACTAATGTTCCTTTCCTTGTATTTATGTTGGATTTAGCTGTCTTTTTGCTTCTTTTGTGTTTTTTAGCTCATTTAATCCTGAAAATACAAAAGGAAGACAAAAACACTCTTTTCCAATATTAGTACTTAAAAAGAGTTAGTTTTATGCCTTGTTTGATGTAATTTATATGTTGCATTTTGCACACATCAAATACCCCCACACTTGAACTTTTGCTTGTCCTCAAGCAAAACTCTTTAATATGTGGCTTACACTCCCAAATGGAATAGGTAGAAGAGAAGGTTTTTGGGCTTGTCGTAGAGTGTGGGGATGTCCAAGATCTTTTTGGGTTTATTTTTATTTATTTACAATTCTATTCGTAATGATTTATTTAGAACGTTTCATAGGAGAAACTATTTAATTGGGCATAACATGCCTTTTTAAAATTCCATTTATATACAAGCTCACATACCTCACGGGAGAAATCACTCACACTCGGCCGAAGGTGTATTTTTAGTGAATCACTCGAGAGCGGCATGGAACTTATTCCTACCATAGGCTTGCCAAGCAATCAATCCTCCTCCTTTTTAACTTTTATACCGTTGTAAATATCAAGAGGACTTTGTGGGTTAAGGGTTAGGCTTGGGTTAAAGGTAGGTGGTTGGGAAAGTGGTTAGTGGTTAGTAGAAAAAGGGCGAAAAGGCGTAACAAGTGTCGGTTTTCGTAAGATTTTCTATTTTTGCAACTTTTTATTTTGATGAAGCTTTTATTCAAACAAGGTTATTTTTTGATAAACTTGTTTGTTTGTTTTCTTTTTGCTTCATCATCAACAAAATTTTTTATTTTTATTTTTATTTTATTTTATTTTTTTTATTTTTGATCATACGAAAAACCGAACTTGTTACTAAAACAAAGGGTTAAAAATGAAAAAAGTTTTAGTGGGTAAAAGAGTTTTTTTTTTTTTTTTTTGGGTGATGAAATGAAAAGGTTTAGGCTCAAAGGGGTTAACTATGGGGATTTTTGGGTAGGTGGTAAAAGAAAAAGAAAATAATGGTGTAGAAATAAAAAGAGTTAGTCCTAATGCCTCCATCATTTACTTACTCGGGTTTAAGTTGATAAGGACCGGGAATGTATCGTCATGGCAAGTTCTAGAGTCGTAAGAACCAAGCGGCTATTCACACAAGAAACGAAAAATGAGCATTTAGTTTTAATGATATGTAATTGTATGCTCAATAAAGGCTCAAAACTCACTTTTGTGGGAATGGGTTTTTTTTTATGTGATCAAGTATATATAATCAAATTTTAACTAAGTTTGCCATGCCTTTTCATAATTTTCTTATGTTGGTTCTTTTTATCACTACGCTATCGGTTGTAAATTCTTAAAAATATAACCTTTTTGAGAACTTGAATTTCCCGAGTTAAACCCAGACAAGTAAAAAAAATGAAATTTTTGAAAAAATTTGGGGTGATTAGCGGTTCCAATAGAGTTTTGTGTAAGGCTTGTATTTAGGACTTGCAAAATTCAAGGTTTTAGCATTCCCCCCACACTTAAATTACACATTGTCCTCAATGTGTCCCAAAAATAAATTTTTAGGTTGATTAGATGTGTAAAATAGTGTTTAAAAAGCAAAAATTTGTGTTACTGGGCACTGAACACGGCCCCGTGTTATCCGGGCACGGCCCCGTGTTCAAGTGCCAGTAACAAAATTAAAATAAGAGAGACAGAAGTCTGGACACGGGGGGGTGTTGGGTGAACACGGCCCGTGTCCAGGTACCTGAACTGGGCGTTTTTCTGCAGGTGGTTCAGCACGGGGCCGTGTTGGTTGGGCACGGCCCGTGTTGAACCTTCTGAAATGGAGAGAATTGTTGGGTTGCCTTGTTCTTGTGCATGAGTTCATTTTTCTCGTTCCCCTTTTCATCCTTTACCACCATGAGTGTGTTTTATTCATTACAAACCATCCAAACCTTAAAACCATCATTTCATTTCATCATAGAGAGAACTTACATAATCCTAAATTAAAATTAAAACTAAAACTTAACTAAATAGGTCAGCAGGTACACGAGGTTATCATAAGGAGTTCTACTATTTTAAGAAAATTTCGAGAATAGTTTCCCGATATAGTAGGACTTTTAGCCGAATGAATTCTTCCCTAAACGTTGTTTAAAGCCATTCTTCGATCTCCCTAGGAAGGAAGAATGCGGCTTCATTTTCCTCCGCTGCTGGTGGTTGAGGGGGAACATTCACCGGGACTCCTTGCACCACTCTTCGCGGAAGCTCTTGGTGCATGGCGTACCATTCGGCTGGAATGACAACTTCGGGCACCATGTTCCACGCCGTTTGGATTATTATAGGTACCAAAGGCGGGGAAGCGAGAAGGTTCAACCTCTGGTGCAAGAGGTTTACTTCATGGAGACAGCCCTCCAGCCCTACTGTAAGATGGTTGATACGGTCGACCAATGCTTCTTCCACTCCCGTCATTTCATCAATAGCCTCCCTTAGAGCGTAAACATAGTTTACAAGAGAGTCTTCTGCCGTTGAAGATCTCCTCCCTTGTCGGTTATTTCTTGAAGATGATCCGCTTGTTCTGCTTGCCATTTTCTGTGAAGGAAACCGAAGAAAGCTAAATTTTTACAAAACAGAGCCCTTGGACACGGCCCCGTGCTCGTTGAGCACGGCCCCGTGTCCATTTGTCTGCAGGATTTTTGGCTAAAGAATCTTGGAGTTTTAAATTATTTTTATGATTTTTATCCGGGTTTTAAGCTCAGATAATTTAAAACAAAGTTATACAACTAACTTTAAGCAAGAATCTTTAGCAAATAATCTTACAAACTTCACATAGAAGGTTGGAATCAAGGGATTTCCAAGCTTCCATGGAGGAAATTTTGAAAAAATTTTGAAAGAGGAGGAAATGAATAAAAGTGGAAGGAACAAGAGGGTCCTTTGGAACCTTCTTTTAACACTTACCTAGGATGGTATGAGTGAAAATCCGAGGGATCTCTGTCAATTGAAGTGGTCAAAATGAGCAGGAATCAGGCTGCATTTAAAGATAACGACAGTGCACTGGGCACGGCCCCGTGTTGACTGGACACGGCCCCGTGTTCAGAAGAAATCCTGACACATTTTGTCCGTATTCTGACCAAATCAGCAGAGAATCTTTTTAGTGAGCACGGGGGCGTGTTGACCTGGACACGGCCCCGTGTCTGGAGGCTGCTTTATGGAGTTTTGCTACTTCAAGGATCTCGTCGAAATCGGGTGGTTCCTTACTGGTTGGAACAACCCCAAAGTGCCTAAGATACCTTAATTGTCCTAGACTAAGGCGAGAACGCAAGAGGTTGTCGGTGAGGGTAATTCCTATTTTCATTCTAGGTGGACAAGTCCAACCCTTTCCCGGGCTCTTGTTAAAGAAGGTGTATGCCGAATCGCTCAGGTCTATGTATGCACCGAACGAAGTCGATGGAGAGTCCTTCACGGCACAATCGACACAGGGACGACTATCGTCCAAGTCTTTGCTAGGTACTAAGGCATTTTCGGGAGCAACGAGGTTGTTGGAATGCGGTTCCAGCATTTCGTCATGGTTATCGTCTTGGGGTGGATCAATAAAATCCTTCCTAAGCTCTTCTAACCAATTCTGAATTAGCTTTTCTAGTTGAAATAACTCATCAAGGAGCATTTCCCCTAGAATATCTGGCTGGGCGCATTCGAGGGAGAAATAGTGCTTCTTTTTACTTTCGCCCCTCTTAAGGTTGTAAGAAGTCGGTGGGTCTATGTAGTGGGGCCTATAATTTAGAAAGTAGCATTCTACTTCTTTATGTTTGCCACCACATAATTGACACCACGTACCATAAGAGTGCCGAAAGTAAAAACAATTACTATCACTCATGTTTATGTCAGAAATTACCAACCGCCGGGATCTAACGGTTCTGTTTTCAGTAACTGAAACTTGGGCACGGGGGCGTGTTGAGTGGGCACGGCCCCGTGTTCAGCTTACTGTCTGACGTAAAACAGGATTGCCAGTTCCAATGATTGAGCACGGGGGCGTGTTCAGCGGGCACGGCCCGTGCTGAGCTCTGCAGAAGCTGAAAAACTAAGAAAATCCTAAAAAAAATAATAAAAAAATAAATAAAAATGATTAGGCCGTTGATTCCTAACTTTCTTAAAATCCTTGTGTCCCCGGCAACGGCGCCAAAAACTTGATGCGTGTGAAGTGTTATATATATTAGGTGTATATTTTAAGCCCTTTTTAACACTTATTTTAGCCAAGTTTTAAATTTATAAAACACGATATTTCACTAACACTAAACACACATATGGGCAAGTGCACCCATCGTTGAGTGTAGTATAGCGTTGGTAAGATACCGAGGTCGTCCAAGGACACAAGAGCTTTTAGTACCGGTTTATCCTCAACGTCTAATCAAAATAAAAGTTTAGAAAAATGTTTAAAACTAGGAAAAATAAAAACTAACTAAAATGCTGAAAATAAAAATAAAAGAAAAACAGATAGACAAGATGAATCACTTGGTTCCGACTCGTATCTAGTATAACCTTTGATTATTTCCGCACTTTTGCACATAATTAAGAGATTATCTTAGTTATTGTAGTAGGCCCCTCTTTTGAAGGTGACGTTACCCTCACCCCAGTAGTTTGAGTCAGCAAGGATACAATCCTAAAAGGGTGGATTATTGGAAGATAATGAATTAAGTTATTAATGCAGTATTGTGGTAGGCCCCGCTTTTGGCGGTGACGTTACCCTCGGCTAAGTAGTCTGAGTCAGCAGGGATACAGTCCTAAGTAGCCGGGTTATAGTATTAATAGTAGTTAACTTATGAGGGGATCAAAGAGTTTGGACCCCCGCCATCCAATACCGTGAAGCATTGAAGGAGGTCCTACTAAATTTGACCCAGGTCCATTGCAGGACCTCTAAACGCTGAACAATGGCAAGACCTTTACCAAACCGTTCCCTTAACCCCCGACCAGGTAGCCAACATACCTCCATATAGACCGTGGAGATATGAATGGTGAAAATCCTTTATTTTATATAGACAGTAAAATAATGCCAAGACACCACGGACAAACGATAAGGAAAGATCACCTTCAACATAAGTAACTAGTTATTAAAGTCATTAATACAAAACCAAATAAAAAGTGCAAAAGATTAGAAATAAAAAGTATTATACTAGACACTTTGTCTTCACCAAGTGATGTAAGAGACTTAGGCAAACATGGCCTTGATTGTCAAGAACTCTTACGATCAATCTTGGATCCCGAGACGACTCACACACTCTACGATGGACAATGGATGATGGTGGTGGATGATGGTGTTGTGATGGTGGTGGGTGGTGGATGAAGTGTGAGAGAGGTGGTGTGCCAAGGGATGAGATGAAATGATTCCAAGCACTCCTATTTATAGGCTGAACAGAGAGCTGGGCACGGCCCCGTGTCCGCTGGGCACGGCCCCGTGCCTGTCTGACACTCTCTCTCCTCATTAATTGTAATTCGCAATTACAATAAATGCGCCTGCTGTACTTTCGACACGCCCCCGTGTCCGCTGGGCACGGCCCGTGGTGGGCAATAGAAGCTTCTATAGATTTGTCTTTTCTGCTGCTTCTTGGGCACGGCCCCGTGCTGGCTGAGCACGGGGCGTGTTCAGTCTTCTGACTTCTCTAATTTGCTTTGGAAGGTGCCGTTGAGGGGTCGGGCAGTCCACTAATGTTCCTTTCCTTGTATTTATGTTGGATTTAGCTGTCTTTTTGCTTCTTTTGTGTTTTTGAGGTCATTTAATCCTAAAAATACAAAAGGAAGACAAAAAAACTCTTTTTCCAATATTAGTACTTAAAAAGGGTTAGTTTTATGCCTTGTTTGATGTAATTTATATGTTGCATTTTGCACACATCAGTCTTCAATTAGAGTTGGAGGTGATTTCGGGAACAACGAAGTTGTTTTTATCCGAATGCGATCTCACTAATTCTTCTTGATCGTCGTCTTGAGATGAATTAATTATATCCATCTCAAGTTCTTTTATCCAATTAAGAATTAGATCTTCTATTTGAAATAATTCTTCAAGAAGCATTTCATCTAGAAGAGACGATTGAGAGCATTCGAGGGAGAGATAGGGATTATTTTTACTTTCGCCCCTCTTAAGGCTACAGGAAAACAATGGGTCAATATAGTGGGGAGTGTAATTTAAAAAATAACCTTTTAAATCTTCGTGAGTTCCGCCACATATTTGACACCAAGTACCATTAGAGGAGCGGAAGTAAAAAAAATCAGTATCGCTCATGTTTGTGTCAGAAATTACCAACCGTCGGGATCTTACGGTTCTGTTTTCAGTATCTGATACTTGGGCATGGGGAGTGTTAAATGGGCAAGACACCGTGTTCAGCTACTGTCTGACTTAAAACAGGATTGCCAGTACCAAAGATTGGGCACGGGGCGTGTTCAGCGGGCACGGCCGTGCTGAGCTCTGCAGAAGCTGAAAAATTAAGAAAAATACTAAAAAAAAAGAAAAATAAGAAAAACGATTAGACCGTTGATTCCTAACTTTCTTAAAATCATTGTATCCCCAGCAGCGGCGCCAAAAACTTGATGCGTGTCGAGTGTGATATATTTTTATGTATATTTTAAGCCCCTTTTAACACTTTAGTTAAGTTTTAAATTTATAAAACACGATATTCTACTAACACTAAACACACATATGAGCAAGTGCACCCATCGTGAGCGTAGTATAGCGTTGGTAAGATACCGAGGTCGTCCAATGACACAAGAGCTTTTAGTACCGGTTTATCCTCAACGTCTAATCAAATCAAAATTTTAGAAAAAGGTTTTGACATAAAAATAAAAACTAAAAATGCTGAAAAATAAAAATAAAATAAAAACAGATAGACAAGATGAATCACTTAGATCCGACTCGCCTTTAGTGTAACCTTTGATGTTTTCCGCACTTTTTCACTTTTTAAGAGATTATCTTAGTTATAGTAGTAGGCCCCTTTTTTGAAGGTGACGTTACCCTCAACCCAGTAGTTTGAGTCAGCAATGATACAATCTTAAAGGGTTGGATTATGGAAAGACAATTAATTAAGTTATTATTGCGTAATGTGGTAGGCCCATCTTTTGAAGGTGACGTTACCCTCGGCTAAGTGGTTTGAGTCAGCAGGGATACAATCCCAAGTAGCCGGGTTAATGTATTAATAGTAGTTTACATATGAGGGGATCAAGTCATTCGCACCCCCGCCATCCAATACCAGTGGGTATTGAAGGAGGTCCTAGTAAGCTTAACCCATGTCCTTGCAGGATTTATACACTGAACAAGGCAAGAACCTTACCAAACCATTCCCTTAACCTCCGACCAGGTAGCCAACATATCTCTATATAGACCGTAGAGATATGAATGGTGTAAATCTTTTGTTTTATATAGACAGTAAAACAACGCCAAGACACCACGGACAAATGATAAGGAAGTTTCACCTTCAACATAAGAAACTAGTTATTAAAGTCATTAATACAAAACTAAATAAAAAGTGCGAAAAGATTAACAAAACAAAAGTATTACACTAAATGCTTGTCTTCACCAAGTGATGTAAGAGACTTAGGTAAACATGGCCTTTGATTGTCAAGAACTTTTACTATCAATCTTGGATCCCAAGACTACTACACACACTCTATGATGGATGATGGATGATGGTGGTGGATGTGGGTGTTGTGATGGTGGTGGAGTGTGGGTGAAGTGGGAGAGAGGTGGTTTGCCAGGGGATGCCTTTGAAGCGAACCAAGCACCTGTATTTATAGCCTGCACAAAATCCCGGACACGGCCCCGTGTCCATCCACTTTCTCTTTCTTCATTAATTGAAGTTTGTCTGCATTAGTTAATTACGCCCCCGTGTCCGCTGGGCACGGCCCCGTGTGCAGAAGCTTATCTGTACTATCAAGATTTGCTTGGATTCTGCGAATCTTAGCGTTGACCACGGTCGTGTGGAGCTGGGCACGCCCCCGTGTTGGGGAATAGAAGCTTCTACGCTTTTGTCTTTTCTGCAGACACTTGAGCACGCCCCCGTGTCCACTGGGCACAGGGCGTGTTCAGCCTTCTGATGTCTTGTTTTTGCTTGGGAATATGTTGTCGAGGGGTCGGGCATGCCACGTTTATTCCTTTTCTTGTATTTATGTTAGATTTAGCTGCATTTTTGCTTCTTTTGTTCATTTGCACTCATTTAATCCTGAAAATACAAAAGGAAGACAAAAGCACACTTTTTCCAACATTAGTACTAAAAAAGGGTTAGTTTTATGCCTCATTTGATGTAGATCATATGTTGCATTTTACACACATCAACTAGGAAGAATGATGATGTTAATAATAGAGGAATCAAGTAGTAGGCTCATGGTGGGCATTATTGATTGAAACAGCATTGTGAAGGAACAATGTATGGTTAGTAACTTGGAAGCCAGAAGTAAATGACTCATAATGCTAGTAAGTAAATTATAATCTTCATATCAATATAGGAAATAATGACGGCTCTAAATTTTTGTTTATTGTAGAGTAAGATTATTAGATGTCTTGAAATGTCATGATGGAAAGATAGTAAGAGTTGATCCGCATATCGGAAAATGGGTAGTAGAAAGAAAAGAAAAGTGAGGAACTGTTAAGAGAGCGAGGTACACACTAAGTATGCCAAATTTAGAATAATTTGAAAGAACTGTATGGAAAATGTGAAAGGTTAACGTCGAAGGAAGCTAGAATGAAAATATAAGAATACGTAACTGTTAGAGGAGGAATGTTACATAAAGAGGGGTTGAGTGGAATGTAAAATATGATGAATATTTGAATGGATATTTGAATAAATCTTACCCTCTGTCGAGTTCCCTATCGTAGGTGAGGAATTATTAGAAGATAAACCTCTAAAGAAATGTTCGAGAGTTAAAGTTTTTATACGCATGATTCTTGGTTCGTATTATAAAACAACCCTACGTGGTAGAGTGCAATCTCAATTGTCGAATGAACGGTTGTGCCAAGTTTTATGTAACTCATACGTGAAATGGAGTGGCATATGTAATAAGCTTATAATCTCGTATATAGCAGAACTTAGGTTGATAAGAATTGACCCTTTGAGGTACAATGTTGGGTAATTGCCTTGGTATTACAATTGCTAGAAGGAATGACGTATGTATGACGGCTATGGAATGTGATGACAAGTATAGCTGAGTATGACACCTCGAGTGTAACATGAGTTGCTCACATTGATAGCGTGATTAAAGATTTATGTTGGCCCTTGTAACCTAGGGATAGACGGTAAAGAGGTTAGAGCAGGATACTATGTACACGATTTGTATAAATGTATACATTAAGTTGTGGGTAACCATGCAGTTATGATAGACTATCAGTGGAAGAAATATTAGTCTCGGGTAAAGATTATACGAAGGTATTGCAAGAAAAGTATGAAAAGAACTATCAAGCAAATGACATGAAAGAAATTTTGCTCGATATTGGCCTTGGAAGGATGGGGAGTATGTAGAAACTAAATAGTTAGAAACTATTGAATGATGTTTGAATTGTGAATTAATATGAATGAATAGGAATGAACAAGTATGAATATTATGATAATTATTTCCCCTAAGTAGATGTTAGAGGTATGCGGGAATGAATAATCTGACAGATAAGTTTTAAGAAATCAGCTTGAACAATTGAATGATAATCATGAAATAATGTAATAGGATCGCTTTGATTCATACAAGATTGAATTACCAAATGTATTAGACAAGTTTAGAGTATTAACGACCGATTCATCACGAGGGATGATTGAATGAAAGCATGTTAACGAAGTTCGAGGTATGTAATCGCGAAGGGATACAGATAAACCCGTCAGAATGTATGTATTCAGGTTTCGGGTACGAAACCTTCTTTAAGGGGGGTAGACTTGTAACACCCCAAAAATATGCAAATTATTATGTTACCTAAATGTTTAGTTATGTTATATTAACTAAGTTAAATGCATATGTTAGTAATTCAACAAGAAGGAAAGATATGTGACAATAAACAAAAATTTATAATTAGTGGGGTTAAACTTGTAAAAAAGGATGAAAGTTATTAATTAAAAAGAAAAACACAAAACACAAATTTTTGTGTGTTATGTGGATCGACCAGGAGCAAAAAGGAACCAAGGAGAAACCCTAGTTCCTAAAATTCTCAAAATCAGAAGGAGTTTAAGAGCCCGAACAAATGCATGAACCCAAAACTCGAATTATCTAAGCTTGTTCAACGAATGGTAAGTCGAAATTTCGGTTTTGATGATTTGAAGAAAGTGGGTTTCAACCCAATCTTGTAGTAATGTGAATAATTGTGTAGTTGTGAGTTAGCATTACACAATAAAATAAGAAATTTGCTTGAGTCTAGTTAATCAAAGGATTTGAAGCATAAACCCACTTGAATTAGGAACATAGTGAAGAACATGAATGAATTATGTGCAAATTATTGTAAAGGCTTAGTGTGAGAATTGTTATTAGTGAATAAATGATAGTTGAAACTGATTTGGAATGATTGTTGTATGAAATTTTGGTTGATCTTGATAATCTAAGAATGAATTAGTAGAACCATGCTTTGAACACTTATTCCTTATTCTTCGTTGATGTTATGCACACCAAGTCTTGATAATCTAAGAATGAATTAGTCATAAACTTTGTGTGATTTGAAGGTGTTTACGAAGTAAATGTAGATTATATGATGTCTTATCAAGTGGCGTATGTAAACGAGTATAAGACATAAATTAAAGCGTGAATGGTTATGTATAGGTGTAAAAGAAGAAAGTTCAAGTCAAGCGAAGCAACAAGGGAATCAAGATCGAGGTACGTCACTTGTACATTTTGAATTGTAGTAAAGTGTCTTTATGTCTTAAATTGTAGAATTGATTGCTTTTATATCAAGGTGAATTTGTTACATGTTTATGTAGTCAAACTTACCCGAACGGGTCAATTCATTAGAAGTGTATATTGGATGTAGATTGTGATGATAACTTGTTGTAAACGGGTCAAACAATTAACATGTGAATTTTGAGAAAGAGTTTGCTAACATCCGTCTTGAATGGGTCGGATAATTAGCACAAATCATGACAAGGTTGTTATATTGCAAATCCGTTGTAAATGGGTTAAAATAGAAAGAGTCTTATGAGGAAGAATGGATAAGTAATAGACTCATTCCGAATGAGTCATACGAGAAAGAATGGTGTAACCGAGTTGGTTACGAAAACAAGAAAGTCGAATTCAAGAATGAGTAGTCAAGTATGGTACAAAATTAAAGTGGCGAATATTAGTTCATCAAGTTCATTGGAGAATTAGTTGAATTATGAATGATATGCTAATGTTATTTTGTTGTATTGGTTTTAGGTAAAACTCAAGTTTAGGTGGTTATGCTTCGCTCGGATGGAACACACTTTGAACGCCTTTCATACGCTTCTGCAACTTTTGACGTATCGCCAATGGGTCAAAATACTTTTGTAAAATAGTTATGTTTGGTAGTTAAAACTTTAAAACTTGATGTGTTAAATCTTTTGTAAATTTCTAGTTTGTAGTGGATGTTTAAAATGTTTAAAATGTTACGATTTTCGTTATGTCTTTTGGAATGCGTCGTAGGATTAGTTATATGACGGTTGTTAAAACAGGGAATTGTTCATAGTACAAACGGGTCATGCCCGAATTTTGTTAAAATAGTACGTTAATACTTATATTATCAATAAAGAAATCTGGGCGTTTCAAAACCGCAACGTATAAATTATCACCTTATTGCAGGCGGAACATCAACTTTTCGTTGCTAGGGTTTCGGATAAAGCGGACAAAGTATTGTTTCAGCGATTTGGGTTTCGTACACGAAAACCGAGACAGAGTATCGAGAGAGCGGTTTTCTGAAAGCGAAATGAGCAATGAAGAAAGCCCCTGACCCGTCGCCTTTGCGCCACGTGACGGGACAAGCGTTCCTGGTCTCGCCACGCGACTAGGCTGGCTAGGGCATATGTGGCATGAGGCAGTGGGCCTAGCCTTGCCACGAGGCAACACGTGGCACCTAGTGGCATCCGGAGAATATGGCACCGTCGCACCACGCGACGATCCTTAAAGTCTCCGTCACGCCATGTGACAGGAATTTTTTTTAACGTTTTTTCGTTTTCGGTTCTCGTCGGCATGTGTTCAGGGTTTTGATTATGAATTGTTCTGGGATCTTTTTGAGGGATGTTACATATCTAGCCTATTCGCACAATAACGGACATACAAAATGCACCAACACGTTAAAAAATCGATTTAACTATGGAACTTTCTAGAAAGATGATAACAATATAAAAGTTATTTCAATCTAAAAAAATGGTGGAACTATTATTATTATTATATATATTAAAACACAACATGCTAACTAAAATGAACTTTTGTTTTGTAGGCTTTGAACACTAGAGTTTAATCATCATTTATTAAAGAACAAGTGTTACAATATACTTTTTTACTTTTAACACTTATGTTTTCTTATTTTTACTTAAACTCAAATTTATTTTCATGTAAAGAAATTTTAGTATCTATTTTCAGCATAGAATATTTGAAATATTCATAAACTCATTATTAATTTAAAACTAACTAAAATTTACATAATTTAAAATTATGGTGTTATTATTAGGTTCGGTATTGTGATATACGTCTTTAATCTATTTAAAGTTGATTTAATTTGGTTTTTTAATAGTTTGTGTTCGTTAATTTTTTTTCAAACTATAGTATTTTTTGGTATCTTAATTTATGCGAATGGCGCTACCATGACGAATCGATTCTGACCGATATTTTTTATTATCGTTTTCAATCAATTTAAAATATGTGTCAGTATCCTTTTGGTACATCAAGATTTTAGTTTATTGTGTTTTATCTTTAAGTTGTTATAACAAGTGTTGTTACAGTAAAAAAACCGAATCGATGCCAACGAACTCCCGCATTGTAGCGAGGGTATCCCACTAGTATATATTAATTCATAACATTTTGAGGAATAGTAACTTCATTTTTTTTGTCTTTTTGTGTTTTTTTAATGACAAAGATTACACGATCACTATTTCTAAATTACACCAATATTACCACATGCCAGAGTTGAACCCTGTTCTTTCTCAAGATGAACAAAACCTCTACCACTCAACCAAAGTGGTGATGGGTTTTATCTTTTTATCTACTTTGTTTTTCTTTTCATTTTTTTATAAGTAACCCTCACAACTTTCAATATTGATACCAACACCCCTTTAACTTTCTAAAAATTTTGTTAAGTGTTATTTTCGCCCCTCAAGTTTTACGTTGCTACTTTTAATGTATGCGTCACTATAAATTCAATTTGATGTACGGTCTTACTTAAACTTTTTCAAGAAATCGTTCGGGTTAGTTATAATACTTTTTCATGCTTATTTTTATATGTACCTTTTAAGTTGGTCTACGACTCTACCTTTTAATGTAATTTTTGTCGTATCGGTATAAATTCAAGTTAGTTTACGATCCAACGCAAACTTCTTTAGAAAATGAGTCATGCCAAATATAATATGTTCTTGTGTTTAGTTTTATGTGCGTTTTCAGTTGTTCTACACAATTTTATGTTACAATTTTTCTAATTTACGATGTAATGTGTGTTTTTTTATTTATCTTCCGATGTGCACAGTCGAGTGTTTGTAATGAACCAAAAACATGTACATATTGAATTTCTGGTTGCTATAGCATGCATCAATACAGTAATGAACCGAACCAGCAGAAACTGAATTTCTTTAGCGACACCACCTTTGTAAAAACTATGTACAATATCACTTTGACCCCCTGGACTTTCTAACCATGTCAAAATTGTTGATTATATCATAAGAACAAAGGTAAGACATGAACCCTAATGATGTAAATTCAATCATGAACAATAAAATAAGAGGTGTGTACCTGATTAGCAGTCACCACACCAGAGAGGGAAGTGGACGTCATGTTCGTCAGATTGGTCTGGTTCCCCTTTAGGATGTATCTTCTTGATGGTAGTACCGAGTTCTTTAGGGTTGAAGAACTCGTAGTAATGGAGAGAGAGGAGGGGCGATATTGAGTGTGATGTTATGAATGTCTAACTCTAATTCCTCTCTAGTAATCTCCTTATATACACCCAAGGGGAAACCTAATTAGTTAATTAGGGTAATCTGGCCCATCAACAATTACCAACTAATTTATTATAGGTTTTATATATTTTGATCTATATTATATAAATGATAATGATGGCTACTAGATTAAATATAAATAAATAAATATTTAATCTTACATTCTCCCACTTAGCCGAATAATCATTTATCATGAGTATTAGATTAGTCTGATCAGAAGTTAATACTCATTTTAGCCTTAAACAAGTACTATAGCAGAGAAATACAGCCGTTGAATCATTATGCGACTCAGGACCCCCATTAGTCATACTATAGCCTTAATTTAAAACCTAACAGTTATGATCAAAATACAAACAAGCCCTTTAGCGTTTGATTTGTATTTATAGTTGTCTATATGTCATTACACCGGCAGAACATATGTAAGAGACATACAAAAACAAACTGATGAGGAATATTAAAAGTTAATCATTCTTAGTACGATATGCAGTTGTACATAGTCATCAATAAACCCGTGATTATTATAAGCGCTTACATAATAGTTATGGGTGATAGACTTTTAGTTATAGGATCCTTAAGCATATCATGAATGCATTCGATACAAAGATTTAGTTTCCTCAAATCGTTCATAAACGAATAATTAATTGTGTATCGAAATTCAATGCAGCACCTCTCGAACTGTTACTGTTCAAGGAGACATGGTAGTTGACTTTATCACAATAAGTCTTCAATATATTAATTATATGGAGTTAATAAACTTATGAGTCCACTGATAAATTTTCAACAACATTTAGTGACTATTGCTTTGTGATCAACAATATATTATGTCGTTATAACTTAGGTTGTTATCAGTTTATTATGACTCCTCCATGAGATAGGTTTTGTCTGCTGACATAAAGATATACCCGAAATTACATTTTGCCATCTTTGAATATTACAAAGTTAGAGTAATAAACCGGTTTTATTTCTCACTTCTTCTTTAAAATATAGCCTCTCGTTTCTTTTAAGGATATTATAATACTCTATTAAATGCTTCACATTAATCTAGACATATCTAGTGTGTTGCAATGTGAGTAATATCTAAACGAGTATAGACTTGAACTTACATAAGGCTTCTAATTAATGAAGCATAAGAAATAATCTCATTTATCCTATTATCCTCTAAAGGAGAGCAGTATTGTTTGTTACATATGTAAGGACCAATTTAATGTTAAACTTATGGAACGGAAGTAATGTTCCATTTGGTCTATCTCAACATGTTATGATATCTATTATGTAAGAGATATCTCTGAGATCTATTATATCAAAGTTTGTGTTAACAATGCTTTGACTTATGTAACATCTACTTGTCAAAAGAATATCATCTATATAGACAAGTTTATCTTAGTTGCTCCCACTCATCTTGAGGTAGGTACATTATTCCACTTGGTTGTTGATGAAAATAATTGCGTTAAGATTTCATCACATTATGATGTTTGCATTAAACCATACATGGATTTTATTGGCTTATAGACAAACTGTTCTTTAACTTTAAGTTTAGAACTTTCAGGTTGTTTTATGAACATGTAAATATGTCAGCCAGTTGTTAGGGAAAGCTGTTTTAATGTTCATCTAATGTAGCTCAAAACTATTATAAGCTACTAGAACAGTGATGATCCTAAAAGAAATCTTTTGTTAGATATGTAATAAAGATTCTTTAATAATTTATCTCTTCCTGAGTACAACCTTTGACAATCAATCATGCTTCTTTGTGTCTTAACGTTTATATCAGGATTTGGTTTAGTTATGAACACTCTTAGGTTATTCAATCAAATCCCAAACATTATGCGAACACATAAAATCAGTTTTACTAGAAAACTGTTTTATTCCATTCAGAAGATTGATTGACACTAATGGCTTAATTAGAAGAGATAGGATCAGTAAACTTTTCCAAAATCCATTTCAACTCCAAATTAGGGAGGTTATGTAATCATCAAAGTTAGTAGGTTTTTAAACCTAGATGACCTCCTGAGTTGATTATTGGGTTTGTTAGAAGTTTCAGTTTTATGGATTAGCTCTTGATTAGGTTGCTATCATTTTCAGGATTCTAAGTTTGTAGGAGTTGGTGCGGTATGGTGTACAAGAGGTGTAATCGGAGTTAAATTTGGAGTGAAATTTAATGACACTCTTCCCCCCGCCTCTTGTATTCCTTGCAAGTCATGATAAGGACTTTGACTACTCCCACTGACCTTAGAAATCTTTAGGAACTCAGCATGCTTAGGGTCATTATTTAACGACCAAACAAATTCTAATAGAGAAAACATATTAATGAACATATTAATGACGTTAGTCATTGTAGTTTCTCTTGTTGAGGATTATGTTAGTTTAGATAAGAAATCTAAGTGTGCCCACAATTAAGCAATAATGAAACTTTTGTAAAAATAACTTTAGATTTTAAGGAGAGAAGTTATGATAGAACAGTGTCAAAATGGAGCAGTGTCTTGTACAAGAGGTGTAAATTGAAGTAATATAAAGTTTTCACTCCCCACCTCTTGCAACTATTGCAAGTTATTATTAAGACACTTAATGCTCCCACTGATCTTTAGTATCTCTAGAAATGCTACAAGAGAAGTTTCAATGAGGTACGTGACGTGGGAACCTATCATATATACGTTAGACTTTATTTGATTTCTTTAATGTCCAGATATCATAAGAAACTTTAGGGACATATCTAATAGAAATCTTATTAAGTACATATATGAATAGATTTCTTATAAGACCGTGGGCCATATGCGACAAAATTTAGATACAAGTTGATAGTCTTTTAAATGATAAATGAATTATGTCTGAATATTCCATTTGGAATAAGTTCCACGAATGTCAATGAATGACTTATGATGGACCCATACTTATTCATTAAGCCAAGTAATATTTAGGGCTATAACGTCATGATTTAAAAACACTTAGAATGAGATTAGATAAGAAATCATCCTCATTAACCATGTCATGATTTCTCATGAATTTTGGTTATAATGGATGAAATTTGTAAGTCTCATTTTTCCTTTTGTCAAATTTTTCATTTGCATGATGACAAAAGTTGTGAAAATGTAAAGTATCATCTAGTTTTATCTTAATAATGTTTCAATCCAGATGTTTAGAACAAATAAAATGAGAGTTTAAGGTAAGTGTGACTTTATGTTGACTATGTAAACCTCACAACCTTCATAACATTGCTTATATTATGATACTATATTCTGATTAATACTCAGAATTTATGTACGGTATCGAAAAAACGTTGTTAGAAGACTGCTTATTATGGTTTTTATAGCCTTAACATTTAACTTTGTCACTAACTCTCATGTTAATTATTTGTTGATTTCTGGTAAGGAAACATTTAAAACTAGAGTCAACTAATCATGTATTAATAGGAATATTATAATTAGTAGACTTAAATATCTTTAATAAGTGACTATCTAATTAATTCATCCAACTGTTCTTTAGAATAATGGATAGTCTCGTTGCTTATGTCTAGTCGAATGACATAATGATTCATTGAGTTTTTCCCTTTAAGAACCTTAGAGGTGGAATTAACAGTTGTAATTTGTCTATGGACCTTAGAACAATACTCTTTTAAGGTTTTAAGTGGTTGTAAAGTGAGTAACAACTTATTTTTCCAGCTTCAAACATTTATTTCTTTGTACATATGTTGCATATCAACACACTCATTATACTTTGGTATGTTTGAGTGTTATAGTTGATTTATAAGGCATCAAATTGTACAAGTGAAAATCTTAATATGTAATGTACTGGAAAATGTACTTATTTCCATGCGTAAGCCCTTAACTTTATGGGTCATGGTATTGTACATCATTATGTATTCACATATACCACTTAACTTTATAGTTTAGAATTTTAAAGAAGGCATGCATCTTAGGAGTTCTAGTGATTCTTCCATATATAAGAGATTAGCCTTAGGAAAGACTTAATCTGAAATAACCTTAGTGACAACATTATGTTAGAGAGTTCTTGATTATCATAAGAGACATCATGTTCGATTTGTCCTAATCATCATGCTCTAATTTTTCTTCTTTACAATCTTTATCAGAAGAGAGCAATAGGATTATCGTGTCTTAAGAAATAATCAAGGATTTAGTTTAAGAGCTAATTCTAATAGAAACTTTAATTAAAGCAAACATTTTAGGTTTAGGAATTAAAGTGGATGAGATATATGTAGAAGTAAATTATAGTGAGTAAAATTATGGGTACTAAGAATAAGACAGATGAAATGATCATAAAATTAATTAAGGATCATTAATATAAGGATCATTATGTGAAGAGATTGTGATATGTCTATTACTAACATCAAAATAATAGACTTAGTAAAATTCTACTTAAACAAAGACAAATCAGCTTTGGCCAGAAGTGTAATCATTTAAGTATGTGTGCAAAGTTATTGTGACAAATCAGCTTTGGCCAGAAATGAGACAATCACTTTAGTTATGCACTTGTCAAGCATGCTAAACATAAATGAATTAAATCAGCTTTGGCCAGAATTAAGACATTTCACGTTTGTAATGCATACTTAACATAGCTTTTATAATACTTGAACAATAAATAGATGCATCAAATCAGCTTTGGCCAGAATTGATACATCAGAAGCTCATTCAAGTTAAGCCATTTTGGTTTTGTAAAAGATTATTTGATCCTTATTAATTAACTAAGTATTTACAAAACCAATCATTCAAGCTAAGTCTTAGTTCACATTAAACAGCCTAAAATAATGAGGTTTCGAGTGAGATCTCGACTCAGTTATGAGGTCTCGAGTGAGATCTCGAGTCAAGTCTCGACTCATCTATAACATTATGAGGTCTCGACTCATTAAGGTCTCGAGTCGCAACCTCGTTGTCCCGAGTCGGAAACATGGTCTCGACTACTGTATTTTATGAGATCTCGACTCATAATGAGGTCTCGAGTCGCAACCACGGTCTCGAGTTGTGATGATTGAAACCCTTAGTCGAAACCTCAGTGGTCTCGAGTCGAAACCTTATGGTCTCGAGTCGAAATCGTGGTCTCGAGTTATAAAGATTGAAACCCTTTATGATTTCGAGTCGCAACCTTGTGGTCTCGAAACTCCTGATTAGCAGCTAATTAGTGTGATAAGTATGAATCAACTAATTTTAAGGGATTTTGATTATAATTTCAAAATATCTCATGTGTATCTATCCAAGTTAATTATTCGAGTACAAATTAAAATAATGTTTATTCGAAACTTGGAGATGAAGATACAAAATTTTAGGAAAGATAATCAAATCCTAATCTATCACAATATTAGGTGATATTGTAAAGAAAATTAATTAATATAATAATTAATTAAAAAAATGAATGAATCACAATGATGGATACGGTCCATTCCACTTTATTCATTTATTATGTACATATTAAAATATAAATAAAATAAATCATCAATTGTATGTGAACACGTAAAGCAATCCACTGCAATTCTAAATTCATGAATTGCAAACAAAACATTAATGATTAGTGAGAAACCATGTGACTCCGAGTGGGGTTTCGACGGCATGAATAACAAGATAAATCGTTAATTGGAATATTAAGATTAATGATTCATAACCTTAGTGATTTTGATTTTCAACTGAATTGGCAGATCTATGATCGCAAAACAAGGAAAAAAAAAACAATCTTTATGTTTTAATTCCTATAATACAATTCATTGAGTTCTATGATTGAATTGATATAATCAACATACGCTCTGATACCACATGTTGATTATATCATAAGAACAAAGGTAAAACATGAACCCTAATGATGTAAATTCAATCATGAACAATAAAATAAGAGGTGTGTACCTGATTAGCAGTCACCACACCAGAGAGGGAAGTGGACGTCATGTTCGTCAGATTGGTCTGGTTCCCCTTTAGGATGTATCTTCTTGATGGTAGTACCGAGTTCTTTAGGGTTGAAGAACTCGTAGTAATGGAGAGAGAGGAGGGGCGATATTGAGTGTGATGTTATGAATGTCTAACTCTAATTCCTCTCTAGTAATCTCCTTATATACACCCAAGGGGGAAACCTAATTAGTTAATTAGGGTAATCTGGCCCATCAACAATTACCAACTAATTTATTATAGGTTTTATATATTTTGATCTATATTATATAAATGATAATGATGGCTACTAGATTAAATATAAATAAATAAATATTTAATCTTACAAAAATAAATTCGACTTTGTTTACGTTTTATGTCATGCGAGTCACTTGGTGTTAGAAATTCATGTTTTTTACCACTTTTTCCCAGTTTTGATCGTCGTTTGATTGCTACTTAGACTATCCACTATTCCAACCCAACCTAACCCAATCTTTCATTAAAATACTAATTTTTCTCTCTTCCACCTACACAACCCAACCCAATTCAATTTTTCATCCACATTCACAACTCAACCTAAACTAATATTTTATTAAATAAAAATGATTTATAGTTTTTGTTTATAAGGAAAAAGACAAAAAACAATTAAATATTAATATAAGTGGTTGCAAACTTGGGTTGTGGTTACCTGGTTGTGAGATATGATGAATTATTAAATTAAAAAATTGTTTTTTTTTGTCTCATTATCTATCTGGCAACCGTTTGTGGAGTTTGGTCACCATAGTGAATAGTCTTAGCACGATTTCACGTCTCAGTCCCGCAACACGGAGGCTTAAGACTAGTTAATCCTAATTTAATATATTGTATAGATTTTATAAACATAAAATTACATAAGAAAGTAAGATATTAATACTTTACAAGAAAATCCGAACAGGTACACCCGATACCCACAGGTATGCCGGATACCTAACGGGTACCCGATAAATAACAGATGAGTAATAAGGCCAGGCGGGGCAGAGATTGTTCAACGCATGATGGCATATTTTCAACGCGTGATACCCTTGTTTTACCACCGCTGGCATTTGTTCAACGCGTTATATTATAAAGAAAACACGATTTCGTGATATTTTCAACGCGTGATGGTTTTTTTGTGAGTGTAATTGTTGGTTGGGGGAAATTGTTGGATGTGGTGGTGAGTGATGACCACCCCCACTAAAAAAGGTTGTGAGTGATGGAAAAATGGTTGCTGACATGGCGGAACATGATTGGATATTGTGAGTGATGGAAAAATGGTCACTAGTGACCACCCCCCTCCCCTAAGCCGGGTATAGAACAACATTTTACCATCGGATTGTTGTACAGTTCTGTTTGAACATAATGGAAAACATGAAAACATACCTTTGATTGCATCAGCACAGGCCAGCAGAGAATCCAGATGGAGTTGCAGCAATAAGGTTTGACATGGTTGTCAGCTTGATCTGGTTCCTCCTTAGGGTGCTAACTGATGATGGTGATGATGAGAACCGAATAGGGAATTCAGTTATGGGAGAGGAGGTCGAATGTGATGTTATGACTAATGGGGTGTGTCTAATTGTGTAACTGAGTAACCCCTTAACCTCCACATAATTTTCCTTATATAAGCACCCAGGAGGAAACCTAATTAGTTAATAAGGGTAACATGGTCCATCAACAATTACCAACTAATTATTAATAGGTTGTTATATATTTTGATCCATATAATGTAAATGATTATAATGGCTACTAGATTAAATATTAAATCATAATATATTTAATCTTACATTCTCCCACTTAGCCGAGTAATCATTTACTATGAGTATTAGATAAGCCTGATCAGGAGTTAACACTCATTTTAGCCTTAAACAAGTACTATAGCAGAGAAATACAGCCGTTGAATCATTATGCGACTCAGGACCCCCATTAATCATACTATAGCCTTAATTTAAAACATAATCGTTATGATCAAAATACGCATAAGCCCTTTGTTTGATTTGTAACTATATTTGTCTATATGCCATTATGCTAGCTTGACATATTCTTAGAGACATACAAAATCAAACTGATGAGGAAAATTAACTAATACTTAGTCATTCATAGTACGATATGCAGTTGCGCATGGCCATCAATTAATACCCGTCTCTGAGCTCTCTTAATAAGACTTATGGGTAATAGCCCTTCAGTTATAGGATCTTTAAGCATATCATGAATGTATTCGATACAAAACTTAGTTTCCTTAATTCGTTCAGAAACGAATAATTAATTGCGTATCGAAAATTAATGCAGCACCTCTTGAACTGTTACTGTTCAAGGAGTCATGGTAGCTGACTTTATCACACTAAGTCTTCAAAACATTAATTATATGGAGTTAATCAACTTATGAGTCCACTGATAAATTTTCAACAACATTTAATGACTATATTATGTCGTTATAACTTAGGTTGTTATTATCAGTTTATTATGACTCCTCCATAAGATGGATTTGTCTGCTGACATAAGGATATACCCGAAATTACATTTTATCATCTTTGAATATTTCAAAGTTAGAGTAATAAATCAGTTTAATTCTCACTTCTTCTTTAAATTATAGTCTCTCGTTTCCTTTTATAGATATTTTAATACTCTGTTAGATGCTTCACATTAATCTAGACATATCTAGTGTGTTGCAATGTGAGTAATATCTAAACAAGTATAGACTTAAACTTACATAAGGCTTCCAATTAATGAAGCGTAAATAAATAATCTCATTTATCCTGTTATCCTCTAAAGGAAGAGCAGTATTGTTTGTTACATACGTAAGGACCCATTTAATGTTAAACTTATGGAACAGAACTAATGTCCCACTGGGTCTATCTCGGTATGTTATGATATCTATCACATAAGAGATATCTCTGAGATATATTATATCAAAGTTTGTGTTAACAATGCTTTGACTTATGTAACATATACTTGTCAAAAGAATATCATCTATATAGACAAGTTTATCTTAGTTGCTCCCACTCATCTTGAGGTAGGTACATTAATCCACTTGATTGTTGATGAAAATAATTACGTTAGCTTTTCATCACATTATGATGTTTGCATTAACCCATATATGGATATTATTGGCTTACAAATGAAGTGTTCTTTAACCTTCAGTTTGAAACTTTAGGTTGTTATCTAATGAACATGTAAATGTGTCAGCCATTTGTTATGGAAAATTGTTTATAATGTTCATCTAATGTAGCTTTAAATTATTATAAGCTACTAGAACAGTGATGATCATCAAAGAAAACTTTTGTTAGATATGTAATAAAGATTCTTTAATAATTTATCTCTTCCTGAGTACAACCTTTGACAATCAATCAGGCTTCTTCGTGTCTTAACGCTTATATTAGGATTTGGTTTAGTTATGAACACTCTTAGATAATTCAATCAAATCCCAAACGTTATACGAACACATAAAATCAGTTTTACTAGAAAACTGTTTTATTCCATTTAGAAGATTGATTGACACTAATGGCTTAATTTGAAGAGATAGGATCAGTAAACATTTCCAAAATCCATTTCAACTTTAGTTAGGGAGGTTATATAATCATCAAAGTTAGTAGGCTTTTAAACCTAGATGACCTCCTGAGTTGATTATTGGGTTCATTAGAAGTTTCAGTTTTATGGATTAGCTCTTGGTTAGGTTGCTATCATTTTCCTTCTAAGTTTGAAAGAGTTGGTGCAGTATGGTGTACAAGAGGTGTAATCGGAGTTAAATTCGGAGTGAAATTTAATGACACTCTTCCCCCCGCCTCTTGTATTCCTTGCAAGTCATAATAAGGACTTTGACTGCTCCCACTAACCTTAGAAATCTTTAGGAACTCAGCATGCTTAAGGTCAATATATAACGACCAACAAATTCTAATAGAGAAAACAAATTAATGACGTTAGTCGTTTTGATTTCTCTTGTTGAGGATTATGTTAGTTCGGGTAAGAAATCTAAGTGTGCCCACAATTAAGCAACAATGAAACTTTTGTAAGAGTAGCATTAGATTTAAGGAGATAAGTTATGATAGAACAGTGTCATAATGGAGCAGTGTCTTGTACAAGAGGTGAAAAATGAAGTAATATAAAGTTTTCACTCCCCCACCTCTTGCAACTATAGCAAGTTATTATTAAGACACTTAATGCTCCCACTGATCTTTGATATCTCTAGAAATGCTACAAGAGAAGTTTCAATGAGGTACGTGACGTGGGAACCTATCCTATATATGTTAGACTTTAATTGATTTCCTTAACATCCAAATGTCATAAGAAACTTAAGGACATATTTAATAGAAATCTTAATAAGTAAACATATGAATAGATTTCTTCTAAGACTGTGGGCCATATGCAACAAAAGTTAGATACAAGTTGATAGCGTTTTAAATGATAAATGAATTATGTCTGAATATTCCATTTGGAATAAGTTCCACGAATGTCAATGAATGACTGATGATGGACCCATACTTATTCCTTAAGCCAAGTTATATTTGAGGGCTTTAATGTCATGATTTAAAATCACTTAGAATGAGATTAGTTGAATAATCATCCTCATTAACCATGTCATGATTTCTCATGAATTTATGTTATAATGGATGAAATTTATAAGTCTCATTTTCCTTTTGTCAAATTCTCATTTGCATGATGACAAAAGTTGTGAAAGTGTAAGGTGTCATCTATTTCCATCTTAGTAATGTTTCTATCCAGATATTTAGAACAAATAAGATGAGAGTTTAAGGTAAGTGTGACTTTATGTTGACTATGCAAACCTAAAAACCTTCATAACATTGCTTAATTATGATACTATATTCTGATTAATTTTCAGAATATATAAGGTATCGAAAAGCGTTGTTAAAAGACTGCTTATTATGGTTCTTATAGCCTTAACATTTAATTTTGTCACTAACTCTCATGTTAGTTATTTGTCGAGTTCTGGTAAGGAAACGTATGGAACTAGAATCAACTAATCATGTGTTAATTGGAATATTAAAATTATCAGACTTAAATATCATTAGGAAATGACTACCTAATTAACTTATCCAACTGTTCTTTAGAGTAATGGATAGTCTCGTTGCTTATGCCTAGTCTAATGACATAATTATGCATTGAGATTTTCCCTTTAAGAACCTTAAAGTTGGAATTTTGTACTTGTATTTTCTCTATGGACCTTAGAACAATCCTCTTTTAAAGTTTTAAATGGTTCTAAGGTGAGTAACAACTTACTTTCCAGCTTCAAACACTTATTTCTTTGTACATATGTTGCTTATCAACACACTCATTATACTTTGGTACTTTTGAGTGTTATAGTTGATTTATAATGCATCAAATTGTACAAGTGAAAATCTTAGTATGTAATGTACTGGAAAAATGTACTTATTTCCATGTGTATGCCCTTAACTTTATGGGTCATGGTATTGTACATTATTATATATTCACATATACCACTTAGCTTTATAATTTATAATTTTAAATGAAGACATGCACCTTAGGAGTTCTTGTGATTATTCCACAATTATAGATTAGTCTTAGGAAAAAACTTAATCTGGAATAACTTTAGTGATAGCAATTATGTTAGAGAGTTCTTGATTATCATAAGAGACATCATGTTTGATTTATCCTAATCATCATGCTCTACTTTTCTTCTGTAGTGCTTTATCAGAAGAGAGCAATAGAATTATCGTGTCTTAAGAGATAATCAAGGATTTAACTTAAGAGCTAATTCTTATAGAAACTTTAAATAAAGCAAAACATTTTAGGCTTAAGAATTAGAGTGGATAAGATATAGACTTATAGAAAAAAATTATAGTGAGCAAAATTATGGGTACTAAGAATAAGGCAGACGAAATGATCATAAAATAAAAATAAAGGATCATTAATCTAAGGATCATTATGTGAAGATGTTGTGATATGTCTATTACTAACATCAAAATAATAGACTTAGCTAAAATTCTACTTAAACGAAGACAAAACAGCTTTGGCCAGAAGTGTAATCATTTAAGCATATGTGCAAAGTGGTTGTAACAAATCAGCTTTGGCCAGAAATTGAGACAATCACTTTAGTTATGCACTTGTTGAGTATGCCATCTATGAATGAATTAAATCAGCTTTGGCCAGAAATTAAGACATTCATGCTTATGATGCACACACAACATAGCTTTCGTAATACTTGAACGATAAGTAGACGCATCAAATCAGCTTTGGCCAGAAATGATACATCAGAAGCTCATTCAAGTAAAGCCATTTTGGTTTTGTAAAACATTATTTGATCCTTATTAATTAACTAAATATTTACAAAAACCAGCTATTTGTAAAACATTTTTTAGTTCACATTAAACAGCTTAAAAAATCTTGTGCGATCAGTAATGCCCAAGTTTTGTGCGATCAGTAAGGCCCAAAAACTTGTGCGATCAGTAAGGCCCAAAACTTGTGCGATCAGTAAGGCCCAAAAACTTGTGCAATCAGTAAGGCCCAAAAACTTGTGCGATCAGTAATGCCCAAAAACTTGTGCGATCAGTAATGCCTTGTGCGATCCACAAGTCTTGTGCGATCCACAAGTCTTGTGCGATCCACAAATCTTGTGCGATTATGCAGTCTTAACTTGTACAATGTGCTTAATTAGTTGTACATATCTTGTGCGACTGTCTTGTGCGATCAGATCATCTCTTATGTGATCTGATCTTGTGCGATTTTCTTATGCGATCAGATCATCTCTTATGTGATCTGATCTTGTGCGATTCAGTTGCTGTTTATTGTGATAACATAACTGAAAATTCGAAATCTAAGGGATTATGAGATATGATTTCCTATTCTAATGCTGATCTGATTTTGTCAAATATCTCGAAAAAATATAATCTGTTTATCTAATAACAGTTTTCGAAAAACTTTAGAGGACAAAATCAGATCAAAATTAGGAAAACACTTAATAATCCGAATCATATTCCAAAACATAATAGAATTCTCGAATTTTCCTAAGAACATGATGAATCCTAAAACATAAAACATAAATTCTGGAACCCGAAACCTGAATTTTAATAGTTTTCTAAACAGATTTCGGACATAAATTTTACCCGTTCTTGATTTCGAGTCACATGATAAACCATTCTTTTCTGAAAACAGTGATTTCGGTCCAAGACCCAAAATCGGCAGTTATGTTTACGAATTTATTCAAAATTTATGTTTTCATGATTTCAATTCCAGAATAATGGATACGAAAACAGAACTGACTAATCAACATATGCTCTGATACCACATGTTGTACAGTTCTGTTTGAAAATAATGGAAAACATGAAAACATACCTTTCATTGCATCAGCACAGGCCAGCAGAGAATCCAGATGGAGTCGCAGCAATAAGGTTTGACATGGTTGTCAGCTTGATCTGGTTCCTCCTTAGGGTGCTAACTGATGATGGTGATGATGAGAACCGAATAGGGGATTCAGTTATGGGAGAGGAGATCGAATGTGATGTTATGACTAATGGGGTGTGTCTAATTGTGTAACTGAGTAACCCCTTAACCTCCACATAATTCTCCTTATATAAGCACCCAGGAGGAAACCTAATTAGTTAATAAGGGTAATATGGTCCATCAACAATTACCAACTAATTATTAATAGGTTGTTATATATTTTGATTCATATAATGTAAATGATTATAATGACTACTAGATTAAATATTAAATCATAATATATTTAATCTTACACGGATATAAAACTAGAATTTACCATGGCTGACACATTGTCATCTCTCGTTATATTCAAATGATAAATTCTGGACTTAAACTTTTAAATCTCACAGGACAAAAAAAAAAAAATCACATTTTCCATTATTAGCTTCCAAATAATTGATGTGCTTAATGATTGCCACCTTCCCAAAGCCAATGCAACATGTCATCTTCTTCATCACACATATTCAACCCTGTAAAACCGAAGTCAATATCCCATTCAGTCTCATCGTACCATGATACCCCCATTGTTTTTAATGAATCTTCTCTCTCATCAACATTCCTTTCATTCTTGCCAACGTTTTCATCTTCAGTTTCTCTCAACCATTGTTCTATCTGATATTCATCAGGGATGCTTAATACTCCACTTGAATCCATAGCTTCACCCTCCAAAGAAAAGCTCAAGCTTTCGTCTTCTCTCTCCTCAACATTCCTTTCATTATTGCCAACATTTTCATCTTCAATTTCTCTCAACCATTGTTCTATCTGATATTCATCAGGCATGCTTAAAACTGCACTTGAATCCATAGCTTCACCCTCCAAAAGATAGTGGATGTTGAACACTTCATCATCTTGAAACTCTAACTGTTTCGACTCCAAGTCGTCACTAATAACATTATCATGAACACTTTAGCAATTAACATGAACTTACATATGTAGTTCTCGTTTAAACTCAATATATAGGTCGGAATAAAAATTACATTAAATATAAGTATTACATTTATTCTTGCTAATTTATGGGCCATATCCGCATGCTCCAAAATACGAAGGATGATTACTTTGTCCAATTTAACCCTATATAATAATTAATTCATTTGTTTTCAATATACATCCAGTGGTTGGCCCATGTGATACGGTGGAAATTTTGCAAATGTACATTTACAATCTAACCTATCTCAAAAAGAAAGTTTTACTCATGCCATACGTTCACAAACATTTATATAACCTTATGTAAATGCACTAGCCGATGATGAACGCATCGAAGATTTGTCTAAGTGTCAAATAGGTCAAGAAATGTTTGTACTTCCATATCACATTGTAACATTAGGGAATGTTATGTTTCCCTGATGAAGGTCCGAAAATATTAGCTTATGTGTGTATTATGTTTATTCCCTGATCATGCATGGTCCGTATTAGTGAGTATATTTCCGGACATGGTTTGTGTGTCCGGAAATGAGGTCTAGCCTATATATGTGTCTATAGGTAGACCGTCTAAAAAGACTTGATTTTAAACCGGTGCAGTTTAAGACGGTGTTGAAAACACCGTCTTAAAACCCATATCACCCCGTCTAAAGCTCTGTTTTGTAGTAGTGACTGTGTGTTATCATTGGTGTGAATACAAATGCGATATTTGTGTTGATTTCTCTGTTTTCTACACCTTCTATTGCTTATAGTGTTCGTATGATGGATTCTGCACATCATATCTAAATTCTGTGTTTGTATTCGATCCTGACTATTAGAGGTTAAGTGACCTTACAACTTATATATCTAAGAATCTAAGAATATATAGATGAAAAAAAATCATTAAATATGTATGGTAGGCGGGTAGTCAAACAGCGTAATTATAAGAAGTTACCAATCTATAGAAATGCAAATGCTAAACAGTACAAAAAAAAAAAACTTTATTGTACTAAACATAAATTTAAAATAAATAAAAAAAGTAATATCTACTCTTCATCGAGTTTAAGCAGTTGAAATGCATACTTATATTCACCCTAAGTTACCGATCCGAACACATGCGAATAATTGTAAATCTAGATTATAAAAATGTTAAATATATACTCTTTAACGTTGTCAGGTAGTCAAACACAAAATCATGTTTCACCGAAGTAACCAATACAATTTTTTTTTAACGGCAAATTTGGATCACTGAAGGACCACTGGAGTATCATCGTGCCACCAGCAGAACCATCCGATCATATCCATCTCCACTAGGCAATAATGCCTATACACAAATTCAGAAGGAAACCCAATAAATCTGGGAAAAACCCTATTTGTGGGAATCGAACCCATAACCTAATGGTTATAAGCCTTATCCCACCACCAAGTAACCAATACAATTATGTGGGAAATTCAATTATAAGACTGAAAATATATTTTATTTTCAATGCAACTCTATATTCAATAAAATTTAACGTAAGAAAGGTTGATAAAATAAATTAAACGCAAATGTACATTTAAAATTTGGAAAGGGATACATACAAAAGTTATCAGAGAAAAAATAATTTAATAAATAAACAAATACATTTTTTATTTTTAATTAAAAAGTTTTAGTACTTGTTGTTATATGGTGTGAGAACTAAAACATTCAATGTTGTGTCTAAATTCCAATAAATTAAATAAAAATATAATATTATCATTATTTTTAAAATACTAAATGTTATAAAAAGTTTTAGTACTAGCCTATCTCAATCTGATATCCGCTCATGTAGAGTTTAGTTGTAAGGTTTTTTAAATTTGAGCATGGCCTCTAATAAGAGAAGGCATAAAAGAAGGCACATGCAAGCTAGGGAATGGAGCTTTTAACAAACCTGTTTCCAAATGATTTATGTAACATTACGATCATTTCATCCTCTTTATCGCTGAAATGACCTCTTTTCAAGTCTCCTCTTAAGTAGTTTATCCATCGCAGTCTACAACTTTTTCCGCATCTTAGTAATCATTAAAAGAAATTGTATAACCCAACAATATTAAGATATCCACTTTAGGTTTATGAATATGAGTAATTTAAAAATTAAAATGTTTTGCAAATGTATAAATAGTACCTGCATTTTTAGGTAAAGATTTCCAAGAACCTTCCCCATTGGATTGAATGTACTTAACCAATTTTTCATCTTCTTCGACTGTCCATTTCCCCCTCTTGAGCCCTATCTTTTCGCAACAAGTTGATCTTCCCATTTTCGCGATGTTATTAAGAAATAGAACAAGTTTTGTATATGCCTAGTTAGTAAGAAATGTGTGTGTGAAGAAGAGGTGGAGGGTAGATAGAGTGTGATAGTATAAAGGTTTTGGTTGCTACAATAAGATATTTATAGCCGTGCAAAGAAATGAAATGGTTTTCAATCATGTAAGGTAGAGTTCTAGAGTGTACATGTGACATATTGCATTGCTAACATCACATAACAATACGTTAGCCCTACTTATATTATACATATTTATGAAACATATTCATCACGTTCTATAATTTTGAATAATGATACTACAAGTTACATATATATGTTCACATAAGAATAACAATTAACAACACTATTTTACTTCAGTTATAATCAAGTGAAGTGACATAAATAACTAAGATTTTAATCCCTGTTTTCTTATTCATCTAATATTGTACTCTAAAGAACATGGTAATCTACTAGCTACTCGAACATTAACTATAACTGTCCATAAGCTTTTATCTAGAGTCGTCCTCAAGAACTATTAAAAAAATTAGGTCTCGGACGATAAAAAAGAATTGGACTAAAAATGTAGTTAAGAGGGAATAAATTAAAAAAAAAAATTGATAGTGAAGCATATTATTGGACCTTAATCTTACACACATCTTGTCAAACCAACTCTTTCTTTTGTCATTTTCACATTACTTAGCGTACGACTCCCAATCTTGTGGAGTTTACGGAGATACGAAGCATATTATTTTAGGCAGTGTAGTGGCGTAACCAGAATTTTTTTTTCTAGGGGTGCGGAACCTTTTAAAGAATTTTAGGCCCCTAACTATAATAATTTTTTTCGGTTCGTAGCGGGTCGGATCGGGTTGGGTCATATTAAAAAAAATAGATAATCAAACTAAAAGTCATATAATCATCAAAAACACATCAACCAATATTACAAACATATTTCAAGTTGTGCCATACGGGTTTTATTTTTGAGTAAATTACAAGTTTTGTCCTTTATGTTTGCATCATTTTGCAGGCGGTATCCTTTAACGCAGAACTTTACAAGTTTTATGCTTTATGTTTCAAAATCTTACACGTTTTAACCTTTAGGCCAAACCAAGTTAGATTTTTCTGTTAAGTTATATCATGTGCAAGGCACATAAGGGTACTATTGTAATTTTATCCATTTATGTAAAAAATAAAAGGCATATATGATCAAAATAACCTAAAACCCTAGAATTTCTTCAATCTCCATTTCTACAACAAAATCATGAGTGAATCACCAAACGATTACAACCCGCAGAAGTATGATCCAGATCAGCAGGAACCGCCTCACCATTACGGTACCTTTTAAGGCGTAAACACCTATCCGCCGCAGTCTGCGCCGCCGGTGATCGATTTTCCTCAGCCAATTCCGCCTGCTGGCACCTCCGGTGGTCCGACAGTCAACCATTACGTCCACAGTTACCAGGCCGTTACACGTATCGTACTTGATTGGAGTTTGATAGGTTATGGTTCAGCTTGTTGTTGATTTTGAAGTGATTTTGTTTCGTTAGTTTATGATATGCTAATTTGGATTATTTGATCAAATTGTTGAAATTGAAAGAGGTTGATTGTTCAATTATTGTTCTGTCTTAGCTAGGGTTTGTTGTGTAGTTATGTGATAAGTTGCTATTTGTTATGCTAATTAGTGTAAACTGTTATGAGATCGATCTGAGTTCGTTACGTTATTCAGCTTGTTGTTGATTTCAATGCAATTTGATTTTTAAATAATTTTGTGTGAGGATCTGTTAAATTTGAAAGAGGTTGAATATAGACTTTTGGGAGGACACAATATGCACCGGATCTTCTAGATGATTACTATTTGAATCTGTTGGATTAGGTTCTTGCAGATGAATTTGATTCTTGAAGGGGGGAGAGAGAGAGAGAGAGAATTTAGAGAGAGCAAGAGTGTTGAGTGAGAGAGAGAGAGAGTTATTGGGTTTATATATGCATTTTTTTATTTTTTTACATAAATAGGTAAAATTACAATAGTACCCTCATGTGTCTTGCACATGACATAAATTAACAGAAAAATCTAACTGAGTTTGGCCTAAAGGTTAAAACGTGCATGATTTTGAAACATAAAGCACAAAACTTGTAAAATTTTGCGTTAAAGAACACCGCCTGCAAAATGGTGTAAACATAAAGGACAAAACTTGTAATTTACTCTTTATTTTTTTGAAGTCTATCCATAACATCGCCTAAAAAGGCTTTTCTAAGCAAGTCTTTCTTAATATAACATATACAACTATCACTCAACTAGGGGAAGGTTAACGTACAATAGCACCTTAACATGTGAAACGTACGTGACTTAATTACACATGTTCATTTGTAAATTACACACCTTAAAATTTCAAACCATAATCACACATAGGATAAACAAAAATAGACGCATGAACAAAACACAACAATCACGCAGGAACAAAACACAACAATCACGCACGTGGTCAAAAAACAAAATCACGAATAGGTTGAAACACAAAATAATGCATGGACAAAAACACAATTCACCCATGAGTAAAGCCTAATTACACATATTATATGCATAATTATGCAACTTATTTGGTGGTCGTGTACGCTTCGCACGTTAAGGGACTTTTATATTTTAAACACACTCACACACTCTCTCTCTCTCTCTCTCTCTATATATATATATATATATATACTGAAAAACTGATACAAAATTTTTATAAGCAGCCTTAAGTCAAATAAATGATAACTAAATAGAGTAATATACACTCACTTAAAGCCTAAGTCAAATAAAATGATTACTAAGAAACCTAATATGTATACTTTTGTTCCAAATCTCCAACTAGTCCCTACTATGTGGAAGGAGAGGAACCATAATAATACGTTGACTGAAACGTATCTCCAACTAATTCCCGACAATGAGGAAAAGGGAAAATTCTTTGTCCAACTGTGAGACGTTATTTGTTCCAAATCTCCAACTGATCGCAACTATGTTGAAGGAGAGGAACCTATTTTAATACGTTGGCTGAAACGTATCTCCAGCTAATTCCCAACTGTATGGAAAGGAGAAAAATCGCATCCAACTATGTGACGATACATGTTCCAAATCTCCAACTAATCACAACTATGTGGAAGGAGAGGAACCATGTTAATACGTTGACTGAAACGTATCTTAAATCTCCAGCTAATTCTCGACTATGAGGAAAGGAGAATATCTCTGTCCAACTATGTGACATTACTTATTCCAAATAAGTCGATTAATTACATTGGTTAAAACATGACCCTAGTCTCCAAATAATTCCCAACTGTGTGGAAGGAGTGGGACAAAAAAATCTCTAGAACTATATAGCTAAATAGATATGAAAGCCCATTACTAGCTGCGGTAAGTGAGGCTAGTAAATATGTATAGATCTGCAAGATCTAATGTAAATAAATTGATTTGCTATTGAATTCTCAAAAATCTTACCGATGGCTATATATTTCTCAGTTAAACTTATGGCAAGCCCAAATATTGGTGATGTGACTAAGAAAAACGGTGCTGACGACTTAGAGCACCAAAACCGTAAGGACGAAGAGAATAATCTTCAATCCCTAGTTGCCGATGAAGTCGGTAAAGCCCTTGCTGGATGTATGGCTACACTTAAAGGGCCAGAGCCATCAGTACAAAAACAGAACTCTATTTCTAAACTCTGATCTACTACTCATAAGACTTAAAAGTCTCATTTCTCCTTAAAGAAGCATGAGAAAAGTATCAAGAGTATCAATAGAACTGAGCCTCGTGACTCTAAGAAGGGGTGTACTTATAAGTACTTCGTTTCTCGTAAACCCCATGACTTTACGGGTGAAAATGGATCCATTAGTGACCTAAAGTGGCTAGATGAGATGGAAACCGTTATTGATATAAGCGGTTGTGCCACTAAGGACACTATTAAATACATGTCCCAATCCTTCAAGGAGGATGCTCTAACTTGGGGGAAGGCATTGATCCAATCCACTGGAAAGGTTGCATTGTACAACCTAAGTTGGTCTAAATTCGTGGAACTGATCCGCGAGACCTACTGTCCACCTCACGAGGTGGAGAAAGTTGAATCTGACTTTCTGAAGCTGTAACATCCTGAAAATGCGAGTTCATAAATTTGCAATTAGGTTGCAAATAAACTAGTAAAATAAACTAACTAGAAATGACACTAACCAAGTTAGTTGGTCACTTATGAGTAGTTAGTAGTTAAAACAAATAAAGAATGAAAGATGAGGGACTAAAAGTGTCTAAATGAAAACTATTTTTAATGAAATAACAGAATTAAACTTAAAACACACATGCCTGTGTGTTGTTGAAATCGACCAAGAGCAGGGGCGACCCCAAGCTCCTCCAAAACCCTGGTTCATCACAAAACTCACAAATTAAAGGCTCAAACCAAGTCAAAATCGAAAACCGAGCATAGATTACTAATCCCCATTGCTAGGGGGTTGTAAGGTATGTAAAATTTAGTGTTAATTTTCTGTTTGAAATTCTCATGAGTTTGGGAAATTAGAAATTTGATGTTGCATGTTTGCTATTTGGATAGAATAGGGATGATATAATGTCTAGGAGTAAAACCTAGACAATAACATGTGAAATCATGGCTAATTCCTGAAAATCTCATGAACACAATAAAGGTGATTCCTAGGTTTTGTGGGAAACTAGTAAACACTAGGGTTTAGAATGATTATTCTAGTGTAATATGGGTCATAGAAAGTGATTTCTGAAATGATGATGTTTAATGATATATGAAAGCTTAATTGATGTTAAGTTTAGCTAAATAGCAAGCTTTGAACTTGAATATGAATGATATGAAATTCTGCCCGTTAAGTGTTTGTAAAAATGCCCCAAAGGAGGCTCGAAATTGAAATTTAAAGTTTAAACGCATGATTGTGATGATTTGATAAATTATACGGTATATGATTGAAATGGAGTTCTAAACAAATCGTGATTGAACTCTATAGGAAAAGATACCAAAGCGTCGAGTGGACAAGCCGGTGGCGATTTGCGTTTGAAGGGCGTGCACTAAAGGTATGTAACTTGACTCGTTACATTGGGTAAACTTTTATAATTTGCATACGTATAGTGAATTGTAGAATAAAGGTTGTCTTAATTTGAAGCGATAATGTTCGCTATATTGATTAATAAGACCAGGATTGGTTACAACTTGTTGGTAGTCATCACAATGGAAGATTCCATAGATGAGCCAAACGGGTCGAATAATCGATTAATGCGTGGCGAATGCTTCGTGATATAGGAAAATTGGTCTTTTGTTATTGTTGATAAATGACATATTAGAATATGAGAATTTAACATGTTGGTTTGTAAGAATGAGAAATCCAAGAATTGATTTGGGCCTTATAATCAAATCAGTCAAAAACATAGACTTGCAAAAACTACCGTAAGTTACGGTGTTCACCGTAACTTACGGTAGAGATCAGAAGCTTACGGTAGAACTCTACTGATTTACGATAGACCAGAAACATCAAGTGACTACCGTAACTTACGGTAGATACCGTAAGTTACGGTAGAGCCCTGAAGTTTTTGTAAATTTTTGCATCTTATAGCTAATCGAATCCGTTTTGATCGTAGTTTCGATTATTTAATATTTCTAAGAACTCTAATACTAGTTTTAATGTAAACATCTTAGTTTCTAGGTATTGCAAGAATACGGATGGTGGTCAAGCAACTTTTTGAAGCACCGAACACAACTTTTGAAGCTTCCGCGTTATCTAACTCTAATAGACAATGTTTTGGAAATGTAAACTATTTATTAAACAACTTATGAATGTTTGAATTAGTCGTTAGTTGACTAATCTTTTGCTACTTATGAACTTTATCTATGGAACTTATGTTATAAGTTGGACATCTTTTATATAAAATTGTATTAATTATTATTAAATTCAAGTAGTAATTAGACGGGTCTTACAAGTTGGTAATCAAAGCTTAAGGTTGTCAACAAAGTGTTCGGTTCAAGCTTGATTGATCGTCCGGTAAGAATTAACTTATTATTTTAATAGATTATATCTTATGTAAGAAATGAGAAATGAATTGATATGCATGGGAAGAGAGTGTTAACACACTCAAACCCGGAAAGTGCATTAAATGTGAACGGTTAAAGCAAGTTGGGAACTTTGCTAAACTGAAACAAATGAAGCAATGTTGTAAATGAAATGTTTAACGTTTAATGTAAACATTTCAGTTTCAAGATGTCTGACGGAAACGATGATGAACCGGTGCAGACAAGCACCGAACAAATGAAAGAGATAATTGCCGAAGAAGTAGGGAAGGCAATTGAAGGTAGTCTATCCGGGTTTATAGACAAAATTCAAAGCACGATGTTGTCACTTGTCGAAGAGCAAGTTAAAAGGTTGGAGGATAGTGTCAACCTTATGAAGGAGAAATCGAGAACGTAAAGGGTGTTCATACAAAGAATTTATGGCATGCAAACCGTCAATCTATAGCGAGGAAGTTGACCCGGTAATTTGCCAAAGATGGTTGGGCGACATTGAAGGCGTGTTTGAAAGGACCCATTGTGATGAAAGTGACTTTGTTGCTTATGGAACGGGCCAGTTGAGAGGTCAAGCCAAAGACTGGTGGGACAACAAAAAGAATGAAATATCATAGTCCCAAGGAAGAGTTCATGCAACTTAGGCACAAGGGCGAGACCATAGACAAGATTACAGCGATGTTTATGGATAAGATGAAGTTTAGTAATGAATTGGTGACGAACGAAGAACAGAAAATATACTACTACTATAACATGTTGAGCGCTGAATATATGGATTTTATGACTCCTTCAAAATACGAGACCCTTACCGAAATCATAAACGTTGCTCGGGAACGAGAAATCGAGTTGAAGAAACAAGTTGAAAGGGGTGAGCGAAGGGCGCAAGATGTGAATCCAAGCCCTACAAAGAAAGCTCAAACTGGAGAGTCGGGAAAGAACGTGGATGCTAAAGGTGGGTCGCCAAGTTGTAAAGTGTGCGGGAAAGGACACAAGGGAGAATGTCGGTTCAAAGACAAACCATGCCCTATATGTAGTAAGACGGGGCACACGGCGTCGCTATGCCCGGGTAAAGTCTCAGTTTGCTACAAATGTTATCAACCCGGCCACAAAAAGTCCGAATGCCCGGACTTAGTTGGAAAGAGAGATTTTAGAGAATCTCCAGCAGAAGCTCCTAAGGCGAAGGCTAGATCCTTCCAACTTACCGCGGCCGAAGCAAAAACAGAACCCGATGTGGTCTCATGTATATTCACAATTAACTCAATTCCCGCACGTGTATTGTTTGATACGGGTGCGAATAAATCCTTCATTTCGCATGGATTTATTCGACATCCTTCATTTGTATTGACGAAATTATCTGTGCCCTTAGAAGTTGAAATAGGGGACAACAAAAGTTTTATAGTTTGTGATGTTTGTCGAGGCTGCAAATTAAGCATCGACGATGAAGAATACTTGATAGACCTAATCCCGATGTCAATGGGGGAATTTCAAGTAGTCGTTGGGATGGATTGGGTATCTCAACACCACGCAAAGGTCGTGTGTTTTCGTAAGGAGATAAAGCTAACATCTCCGAGCGGGAAACACGTCATTATCTATGGCGAAAAAGGAGGTAACCCTATAATATGCTCGATGTTGAAAGCTCACAAGCTTATGAAGCAAGGATGCAAGGCGTGTATGATATACGTGAATGAGCCCGAGATGGAATCACTGAAGATTGAAAATATACCAGTAGTACAGAACTACGAATATGTGTTTTCGGAAGATTTACCGGGGATACCGCCTGAACGGGAAGTAGAGTTCGGGATCGAATTGATTCCGGGCGCAAAACCCGTAGCTAGAGCACCGTACCGACTTGCGCCGTCGGAGTTACAAGAGTTGATGTCCCAGATTCAAGACCTGCTTGACAAAGGATTCATAAGGCCGAGTGTGTCTCCTTGGGGCGCACCGGTACTGTTTGTGAAAAAGAAAGACGGAAGCATGCGCATGTGTATCGATTACCGGGAGTTAAACAAACTCACGGTAAAGAACCGATACCCGCTTCCGAGGATAGATGTTCTATTCGACTAACTACAAGGTGCGAACTGGTTTTCAAAGATTGACCTTAGATCGGGGTATCACCAACTAAAGGTCAAGGAAGAAGATGTGCCGAAGACGGCTTTCCGCACACGATACGGACATTACAAGTTCCTCGTGATGTCATTTGGACTAACAAATGCACCCACGGCTTTCATGGATCTCATGAACCGGGTTTGTAGGCCAATGTTGGATAAATCAGTCATTGTGTTTATCGATGATATTTTGGTGTATTCAAAAAGTGAAGCTGAACATGCATTCCACTTACAAGAGGTGTTAGAGACACTTAGACGAGAGAGGTTGTATGCGAAATTCTCTAAGTGTGCCTTTTGGTTACGAGAGGTGCAATTTCTCAGCCACGTCGTAAGTGCCGATGGAGTATTGGTAGATCCGTCAAAGATCGAGGCCGTGTCGAAATGGAATCCCCCGAAGAACCCTTCGGAAATTAGAAGTTTCTTAGGGCTTGCGGGGTACTATAGGAGGTTCATTCAAGACTTCTCGAAGATTTCGTCGCCACTAACAAAGTTAACCCGGAAGGAGGAGAAATTCATTTGGGGTGTTGAACAAGAAAGGGCGTTTCAAACGCTAAAAGAAAAGCTAACTCAAGCTCCGGTATTAACATTGCCGGACGGAGTCGAGGACTTGGTGGTTTACTCAGATGCCTCATTATCGGGTCTCGGATGTGTTCTGATGCAACAGGGCAAAGTTATAGCTTATGCCTCGAGGCAAGTGAAGATACATGAGAAGAAATATCCCACACACGATCTTGAATTGGCTGCGGTGGTATTTGCGTTAAAAATATGGAGGCACTATTTATATGGGGTAAAGTGCACAATATTCACCGATCACAAAAGCTTAAAATACTTCTTCGATCAGAAGGAGTTAAATATGCGTCAGAGACGAAGGTTGGAAACGGTGAAGGATTTCGATTGCAAAATACACTACCACCCCGGAAAGGCAAATGTGGCCGCAGATGCTCTGAGCAGAAAAGCGGACTATGTCCCAATACGAGTAAGGTCGATGCAGCTTGTGGTGACCTCGGGTATACTTGAACGTATCCGAGAAGCGCAAGTAGAAGCAGTGAAAGAGGAGAACTGGAAGAAAGAAAGAATAATCAGCCAGTTGAAAGATTTGTCGGATGGAAATAATGGGATAAAGACTCGATCTGGAAGGATATGGGTTCCAAATACTTGTGGGGTGAAGACGCTTCTACTTGATGAAGCTCATAAATCCCGATATTCAGTTCATCCGGGTGCGACCAAGATGTACAATGGTCTGAAACAAAACTATTGGTGGCCTGGAATGAAGAGAGATGTGGTAAAATACGTAGAGAAGTGCTTGACTTGCTTACAAGTCAAGGCGGAGCATCAGAAACCATATGGAAACCTGCAACCTTTGGAGATCCCGGTTTGGAAATGGGAACATATCACTATGGACCTATTGACCAAACTACCTAAAACGATTCGGGGATTTGATGCTATATGGGTGATTGTAGATAGACTAACGAATAGTGATTATTTTATTCCCATACGCGAGACATATACTTCGGAAAAGATGTCCGAGGTATATACAAATGAAATAGTGGCACGACACGGAGTACGGTATCTATTGTGTCAGATAGAGATACCCGGCTTACTTCAAACTTTTGGAGAGATTTTTAAGAACAAATGGGAACGAAACTTTTCATTAGCACCACCTACCATCCCCAGGCGGATGGGCAGAGTGAAAGAACAATACAGACGCTAGAAGATATGTTACGGGCATGTATCATCGACTTCGGTGGAAGTTGGGATGTTTATCTACCTTTGGTCGAATTTTCGTATAACAATAGTTACCATTCGAGTATCGGCATGGCACCTTATGAGATGCTATATGGTAGAAAATGCAGAACCCCGGTGTGTTGGGGTGAAGTGGGACCACGCGAATTGGCGCATACAGACATAATTCAAGCCACTAATGAGAAAATTGAAGTGGTGCGAGCCCATTTGAAAGCGGCCCAAGATAGATAGAAGTCTTAGGCCGACAAAAGACGAAGACCGATTGAATTTCAGATAGGTGATATGGTTATGCTAAAAGTTTCCCCATGGAAGGGCATTATCAGATTCAGAAAAAGGGGGAAACTAAGCCCGAGGTTTATCGGGCCATTTAAAATCATCGAACGGGTTGGCAAGGTGGCTTATCGCCTCGAATTACCGGAAGAGTTGAATGGAATACATGGCACGTTTCACGTGTCGCAATTGCGGAAGTGTCTAGCGGACGAAACAGCTTATATCCATTACGATGATATCGAAGTGGATAATAGCCTGAATTATGCAGTGAGACCAGTGGAGATTTTAGATCGAAAGGTCAAGCACTTACGAAACAAACAAATCGATCAAGTCAAGATCAAGTGGGAGCATAAGAAAGGCTCGGACACTACGTGGGAGTCCGAAGAGGAGATGCGACGTCTCTACCCTACTTTATTTGGTACGTACTTTGGTTTCGGGGAAGAAACCCTTTTAAGGGGGGTGGACTTGTAACATCCTGAAAAAGCGAGTTCATAAATTTGCAATTAGGTTGCAAATAAACTAGTAAAATAAACTAACTAGGAATGACACTAACCAAGTTAGTTGGTCACTTATGAGTAGTTAGTAGTTAAAACAAATAAATAATGAAAGATGAGGGACTAAAAGTGTCTAAATGAAAACTATTTTTAATGAAATAACAAAATTAAACTTAAAACACACATGCCTGTGTGTTGTTGAAATCGACCAAGAGCAGGGGCGACCCCAAGCTCCTCCAAAACCCTGGTTCATCACAAATTAAGGGCTCAAACCAAGTCAAAATCGAAAACCGAGCATAGATTACTAATCCCCATTGCTAGGGGGTTGTAAGGTATGTAAAATTTAGTGTTAATTTTCTGTTTGAAATTCTCATGAGTTTGGGAAATTAGAAATTTGATGTTGCATGTTTGCTATTTGGATAGAATAGGGATGATATAATGTCTAGGAGTAAAACCTAGACAATAACATGTGAAATCATGGCTAATTCCTGAAAATCTCATGAACACAATGAAGGTGATTCATGGGTTTTGTGGGAAACTCGTAAACACTAGGGTTTTGAATGATTATTCTAGTGTAATATGGGTCATAGAAAGTGATTTCTGAAATGATGATGTTTAATGATATATGAAAGCTTAATTGATGTTAAGTTTAGCTAAATAGCAAGCTTTGAACTTGAATATGAATGATATGAAATTCTGCCCGTTAAGTGTTTGTAAAAATGCCCCAAAGGAGGCTCGAAATTGAAATTTAAAATTTAAACGCATGATTGTGATGATTTGACAAATTATGCGGTATATGATTGAAATGGAGTTCTAAACAAATCGTGATTGAACTCTATAGGAAAAGATACCGGAGCGTCTAGTGGACAAGCCGGTGGCGATTTGCGTTTGAAGGGCGTGCACTAAAGGTATGTAACTTGACTCGTTACATTGGGTAAACTTTGACAATTTGCATAAGTATAGTGAATTGTAGAATAAAGGTTGTCTTAATTTGAAGCGATAATGTTCGTTATATTGATTAATGTAACACCCTTAAAATTTCTACTTGAATTTAGTAATAATTCATAAGATTTTATAGAAAAGATGTCTAAATTAAAACCTTAGTTTCAAGAACCAAGTTCTAAGGTAACAAACATTAGTTATCTACCGACTAATTAAAACATCCATAAGTTTTTAACAAACGGTTTACATCATAACATTGTTTAAACAGAGTTAATTTACGCGGAAGCTTCAAAAGTTTGTGTTCGGTTCTTCAAAAGTTAGCTTGACCGTCATCCGTAATCCTTGGATACCTAAAAACTGAAATGTTTACATCAAACGTTAGTATTAGAATACTTAGAAATAATACATATTCGAAACTACGTCTAAAACGAATTCGATTTAACAAAGAAATATGAAATTTATCATAAATTCTAAAGCAGGTAGATACCGTAAGTTACGGTAGCTTCTGGGAAATTCTGGTTCCACCGTAACACAGGGGAAACCCACCGTAACCTTTTGGTGTCTACCGTAAATTACGGTATATACCGTAATTTACGGTAGACGCTGGAATGTTATGTTTGGTTTGATTTGTTTGTTTACTTGAATCAAGTTCTCGGATTTCAATCCTACCAACCAACATGTTTAATCCTTGTATTCTAATATGTCATTTGTCAATAATAACAAGAGACCGAGTAACCATACTACAATGTATTGCCATGCCTTACTTGGTTATTCGACCCGTTTGGCTCATCTAAGGAATCCTCCATTTTGATGACTACCAACGAGGTCTAACCAGATTCTTGGTCTATTATTCGACATAGCGAATATCATCGCTTTAATCCAGCTCAACTTTTAATACACAATCCAACTACATATATGCTAAATATCAAATTTACCCAAATGTAACAAATCAAGTTACATACTTGCATAACTAAACAACATTATCAACCAACACTTCTAATTAACTATTTTGACCCGTTTGTTTGTCGAGTGAACTTCGTCACTTCTATGACATACCAACTCGCAATTGACACAACATTCTCATTAACTTTTCTAAGACTATTGTTTATACACAATGTAACGAAACCGAAGTTACGTACCTTTAAAACACACCTTTCAAGCATGTATCACCTCCGGCTTGTCCGCTTGACGGTCCGGATTCTTTTCCTAAAGAGTTCAATTCACAATAAGTTTAGAACTCTTTCACAAGCTCTAACACATAATTCTTTACAATGATCAAGTCTGCGTTTTCACTCAACTTTTAACATTTTAACCCTCATTTAGGCGTTTTATCAAACACCTAGCGGGTCAGATTTCTACATGATTTAAACCAAGCTCATGACTTGAGTTTATCACCCTAATTAACTTTAATTAGACTATATACATGTATTTTAACATCATCATTTCAGAAATCACTTTCTATGACCCATATTACACTAGAATAATCATTGTAAACCCTAGTGTTTACTAGTTTCCCACAAAACCCATGAATCACCTTCAATGTGTTCATGATATTTTCAGGAATTAGCCATGATTTCGCATGTTATTGTCTAGGTTTTACTCCTAGACACTATATCAACCCAAATAGCAAACATGCAACATCAATTTTCAGATTTCCCAATTTCATGAGAATTTCAAACAGAGAATTAACACCAAATTTTACATACCTTGTAATCCCCTTGTGATGAGGATCACTAATCTATGTTCAGATTTTGATTTGGGACAGAAATAAGCCTTCAATTGATCAATTTTGTGGAGTTAGGGTTGGATGAGGAGTCCCGGTCGCCCTTTTTCCTTGTCTGGTTCGACCTCAAACACACACCAGTGTGTTTGAGTTTCTAATTTACTTGTTTTATTAATATTAGTTTTAGTTTAAACACAAGTGGTCCCTAAATTTTCACCCTTTATTTATTTTCACTTCTAAACTACTCACAACTCATTCTCTAACTAGGTTAACATTATTCCTAGTTAGTTTATAATTCTTATTTATTCGCAATGTTATTGTAATATAAGAATTCGTATTTTTGGGATGTTACAAGTCCACCCCCCTTAAAAAGGGTTTCGTCCCCGAAACCAAGGTACATACCAAATAATGTAGGGTAGAGACGTCGCATCTTCCCTTCGGACTCCCACGTAGTGTCCGAGCCTTTCTTATGCTCCCACTTGATCTTGACTTGATCTATTTGTTTGTTTTTGCAATTACTTGACCTTCCGATCAAAAATCTCCAATGGTCTCACCGCATAATTCAGGCTATTATCCACCTCGATATCATCGTAATGGATATAAGTTGTTTCCTCCGTTAGACATTTCCGCAATTGCGACACGTGAAACGTGCCATGTATTCCACTCAACTCTTCCGGTAGCTCGAGGCGATAAGCCACCTTGCCAACCCCGTTCAATGATTTTAAATGGCCCAATAAACCTCGGGTTTAGTATCTCTCTTTTCCTGAATCGAATGACACCCTTCCTTGGGGAAAACTTTTAGCATAACTATATCACCTATTTCCTATCCTTTGTCCCCCTTTTTGATCGGGTTGTCTATTGACCATTCAGTCACTGAGTCCGTCAGCATACTTACTTGACGCTAGTTTTATATTAACAAGCGCTCTACATAGGTCACAGTGTTATTTAGGCTACAACTTGTTTTCTTGCCTAAACTAATTGGTCACCATCTTACCTCATACCTCGTCATTCGGGTATGCAATATTGCTGTCATCGGCCCTTTGCGTGCTTATAATTTCATATCTAGTCATTCACACTATAACGTGATTACATTCTCTATTACTTTTGTGTTCGTGATCACATCACGCCATGTTTAGTTTTACATCGACTTTTCATTCTTAAGAATCTTTCCTCCGAATGCATCTTCTTACAGCTTTCGGCGTTAGACCTATATTCTTTAGTACTAACCATTTTCTAATTTCTCTCTCGGTATTCATAGGTGTTAGAACATCGTTACTTTACTAAACTGAACTTTAGTTTGATGTTTCTCTCTTTAACCATGTCGATTAATCATATCGAGGAATTGACGACAAGGATTATTCTTCGGGATTATCATTTTACGTGAGAAATCATAATTGGTTCTCCACGCATTATATATCGACCCGTAGGTTCCTTTACTTAGCCTTGTAGACTATTCTATTAGGTCTTCACCTTTTTAGGGTGAGACCCCCCTCCTAGTATGCTCCTTTGTATTTGCGACCCAATGGTCATTTTGTTCCCGTAGACCTTTACATTGTTTATAATCTGGAGGTTATGGTGATCCCATGGATCACCTTCTATTCGTTTGACCTTGACCGTAGTCTAAGGCTACACTCATTTTCTTTCAGATTATATTTCCGACTCTATGACTTCTTATGTGTCCTTCGCGTCGGTTATTTTATTCATACCGTTATTTGGTTTATGCCCCTATTTCCTTTCAACCCGTTACCCGGGTTCTTGATCTTGATATTTTTAACACTCTGGTTTCATTGGTTTGCATTTTCCCTTTCATACTCTTTTATGACCTATCCCATAGATTCAATAATATTTCACGCTTTCATTATTCAGGTTGCGCTTACTTGGGATATCAACTACTATACTTTATTCAACCCGCCCAACATTAAAGTAGTTGAACAGGACTATTGAAATTTCTGTTTTTGCAAAAATTTTATCGTTTTCTCAGTCATAACTCTTAATCCGAGTCTCTTGACTTTTAATTCGCGATCTTGACTGTTGGTTACGCATTTGTCTGAAAACATACCTATTAATTGGGTATTTTATCGATATTATTTTCATAGCAACCCTTCCGTCATTCCTTAAGACTTTGTTTCTCGATTTATTTGGTCGTATCAGCAAAACCCACCGCTTTTACTCAACCAAGTCTTTTATTCTTTCACTCGTCTGGTTTGACTTGTTCATGTGAGTTCCATCTCCTACGACAGTCAACTTTATCCTTATGCTTTGACATTCTAAATTGTCGATTCATATTTTCGTTTACTTGATTCTTATTCTAACGCTTTCATAATGTTTGTCTTACTAATTCTTTTACATATTCACCCTCATCAAGGTGATTATCGTTCTTCCTCAGGAGGAATTTATTAATAACATGTTACTTGGGTATCTACCCATACCCGAGCTTTTAAATCCAAATTTATTGGTATTTCATTATTTACAGCAACAAATAATACATATTGTCCATTTAGTTTCTTTTTCGAGGATATTCCTATCTAAATCTTAATCTCTTGATTTCTGACTTTAACCCATTGTTACAATAACAAAATCAATTCATTTCATGTTCTCGTTTCATATCGTTGTATGGAATTTATCCACATCGTTTGTTGACATAAACGATGTTTCTATCTGTTTCATTTAGTTTGGCTTAGTCTATAACCATGTCCTTGTCATCTATTACTATTGTAAACTCCCAGGGTTCGGGTGTTATTACACTCCTCCCTATTATGACGCTTATCTTTCATTACGTTCTCGGGTTCGAGTGTGAGCGCACCCCTTCCCAAGGCAATATTTATCATGATTATTTTTACCTCGATGCTCAACGTACAGTTTCAGCACCTCTTATAAACTATAAAACTTTTATTATTACCTCTTTCTATTTTTTTTCAAAGCCTTGGTAATTTCGTTAACACTAATGTAGAATGTTAAATAAATTGATATAAAACAAACGATTTATTTGCACTCGTAATAATTAAAAATTATGCTGAAATTTAATTTACAAGAGTATACCTGAAACGACATCAGGTTCAGCTTTAGCCTCCGTGGCTGTTATATAAAACAACTTTGTCCTTGATTTCTGGGCTTCAGACTTTGTGTCGGTTGTGTCCTTGGTTCCAAGCCTCTCTGGACATTTAGACTTTTTATGTCTTGGCTTACCGCATGTGCCCTTGTGAATTTTTCCACAAAATCTACACTGATGTAACACACTTTTTGTAACTCCCTTCTTGGGAGCTTTATTAGACTTTGACTTCTTTACGGATCTTGGATTCATATCCAACACCCTCCTTTATTCTATTTCTTGTAGTATGCTATCTTTCAATTCAGCCATCATATCGTTCACCACCGGCACGATTGTGGTTTGTAATCTATCAATATACTGTGATAGACTATTTTCTAGAGCTTTTCCGACCTCCTCGGAAATCTTAGCTTTCATTTGTTCAGTCAATTGAGATGTCGAATCATCTCCGGTTACTCCAGACATTTCTTCAACTGAAACATCCATCACGATTTATCAATAATTATTTAATTCATTTCCGTCTTATTACACGGAAATTTATATCATTCTCACTCAGTCATAAATAATGTGTTATTCTTTTTCGGTTTGGTCAAGTATATATATCTTGCCTTACCTTTCTTACTTAGTGTATTTTCCCGGGTTCGAGCGTATTCATACACTCCTCCCGTCTTTCCGTCATCTTGAAGTTGAAATGTTTACACTAATTGTTAAACATTTCATTTATGACATATGCGTCATTCATTTTGATCTAGCCAAGTTCACCACTTGCTTAAACCATTTATGCTTAGTGCACTTTTCCGTGTTTGAGTGTGTAAACACGCACTTCCCGTGCATATCAATTCAAATTTCCTTTTTCTAGTATTCTAGTAAGTCTACTAAAGCAATTAATTCTTACCGGACGATCGATCAAGCTTGAACCGAACACTTTGTTAACAACCTTGAGCTCTGATTACCAACTTGTAACACCCTTAAAATTTCTATTTGAATTTAGTAATAATTCATAAGATTTTATGCAAAAGATGTCTAAATTAAAACCTTAGTTTCAAGAACCAAGTTCTAAGGTAACAAACATTAGTTATCTACCGACTAATTAAAACATCCATAAGTTTTTAACAAACGGTTTACATCATAACATTGTTTAAACAGAGTTAATTTACGCGGAAGCTTCAAAAGTTTGTGTTCGGTTCTTCAAAAGTTAGCTTCACCGTCATCCGTAATCCTTGGATACCTAAAAACTGAAATGTTTACATCAAACATTAGTATTAGAATACTTAGAAATAATACATATTCGAAACTACGTCTAAAACGAATTCGATTTAACAAAGAAATACAAAATT
>JARYGA010046151.1:0-21452 GCA_030545235.1 Helianthus tuberosus
TGTTTTACACGAGTTAAATAAATAAAATTTTGTATACCAAATAATAAAAAAGTTATATTTTTAATAAATCAGGATAACATTTAATATTAATTTATTATTTTTATATTTAATATAAGATAAGTAGGAAAGAGATGTATTTGTTTAAAAAATATATTAAATTAACAATTTAGATTTGAGGATAATATTTTATTAAAGTATGATAAGATTTAATATTAATTTATTATTTATTTATTTATTTAATATAAATTTGGGGATACCTTCAATGAATGACAAGCGTCCGAAAGTTAGTTTCTTTTATTATAGTAGATAGATGCATGGTGTAACAATAAAATCTCATTTGCTGTTGATTTGGCTAACCAACTAAACCCGACAAACCCCCATCCACTTATCAAAAAAAGAACGAACCAACCACACTACATGTTCAACGGCAGGGCCTGCAATCGGACCATCCACATTACTTGTTCATTGGTCGAACCAGTCGCATCAAACGGATTATGCTATAGTTAATTTTAAGAAGTATTTATACATTACATAAATTTTAATGAGTATATGGTTTTGATTTTTATATGTAAAAGAACAGAACAAATTATTGTGTTTATAAGAAAATAAAAAAAAATTAGAGATTTTCTTTAAAGGTGGCAATGTAATTTAATTATTAATAAAAAAAGGACGCGAACATATTCCTAGATTAGTTACAAACACCATCATATGTTTGTGAAAGGTCAAGCTCAAATTTTATAAGAGGCTTCGTAGTGGGAGGTTACGCCGCGCCGTGTTCCCCCATAGTGCCCCGTAACACTATTACGGGCGGCGTTATGAGTGACCAATTACGAATTCTTGCAAAAATTTTCACGTCATGCCCCTTCCTCCCCCACTCACACACATATATTTACATACACATGAGTTTAATAATCCCCTTGCCACTACACCCTCTTGTGATATAACCCCTCATAAAGCCCCCTCTTGCACTTTTTCACCACTTGTCGCATAACTCCACCAAAAGGTTTTATGGGGCTTTATGACTACACATGACCTAATCTGAATTATTTTCAAAAAATACAAAAATTACATAAAACCAGTCCAATCACTGAACTAGTTCGCTGGCTCAACCGCCACTAATAAAAAACCGACCGACCGGTCCAACTAGTGATGGTTCAACTCATGCCAACTGAAACAGCTAGGGATCCAGGTTCCAATCCAACCAACCAGTCCGGTTTGGGTTAAACAAGATAGCTAGCACGACCTTTCTATTCTTCTAATTTTAGTGTACTTTCATTTATAAAAAATGTTAATAGCATATTTTAAAAAAAAACTGTATTTTGTCTTGTACACATAAAAGTATGAATTATCATCATATGGTCATAAAGTCTATGCCACATAGATGGCAATAAAATGATAGTTGTTGCAAAAAGAATTAGTTGGCTACCCAGACTATGCAAATATTGTTGTACCATGCAATTAAACCTTTCTTTAACCATTAATTAAAAAGTAAAGAACAACCTAATTCCCCCCAAATCTACCTAAATCTAGGCAAAGATGTAATAATACTTACCAATGCACATATGGATGCAAAGATAGCAATGGTCAAGTATCTACCAAGTTTAGCATCTGCCAAGAATCCTCCAAACAAAGCTAAAATGTTGAGAGCTCCCATGAAGTTTGTCACGATGTTCGCGGACTTCGACGAAGAAAGATGCAATTCTCCAATCAAATACGTCACCAGATTCATCGATATCCCCATCACACATATTCTTTCCGAGAGCTCGGTGCCTAAAATGAGCCCGGCTGCAAGCCACCCACCCGTTTTCGAATTGTCAACGGGGTTTCCTTTGAAATCAACCGCGTCATCTTTATCCGTTTTTGAAATAGCCAAAACCTAATAAAAAGAAAAGTTTAGAATCAAAGTGTGAATAATAAATATTATATGATATGATAAGAGAAAGATGTTGAAGAGAGGGATTACCATTTTGGGTGTGTGTGTGTGTGTTTTGTGTGTGTTGAGAGTTGAGAGAGAGATGCAAGTGAATTCTAAACAATATCTATAATATAGATGAAACTTGTAGGACAAAAGTAATAGAAGGTAGGGAGAAAGTAAGATATATGATATGAGATTTTATCAAAAGGGGTCTCCTAAATCTTTGGTGGAGAATCCTTATTGCATACTCAACAAGTGTATTAAAATGTGGTGGTTTCGGGTTCATTTCTCCCGGGTATTTAACGTTCAAACATACGTTATTAACACGCTGCCTCAACGGGTTTGCTGATTAGGATATTGTGTGAAGTAAGTGGTGGTGAACTTGAGTTGATAAGTGGTTGGGTTTAGATTGATTGATGGTTTATCATATTCCTTCTTGTGGCCTATGATGGTTAAAGTTTTCATGTGGTGATGCTGATTACACCTAATGAAGGTTGAAGTGTTTTGGACCTATGCTACATTACAAACTTTGATTCAATCTCTCTGACTAGGACCAGCCACCAAAAATACTGTGCACCTCTGGATTTTTGACATGTTGCATAATGAAAATGTGACTTCGTGTGAGGATTGTACTCTTTTGATGATATTCTTGTTGTTAATCATAGATTTTGATCCATAACCACTCTTGGTTGTGTTGTTTATGGCCATTGAACACGCATGTGTCGACACATTCAAATGATAATAATTTTCACATTGAATACATATCAGCTCGTTTTGAGCCCTATGTCTAAAGCTTGAGGATTTGACTCATTTATTAAATGCCCTCTAATTTAGGCTCGAGGCCGTATAAGTTCAGATTGATTCAAGTTTTAGTGAGCCAGTCTCAAATAGCTAATAAACGGCTACCCTTCGATAAGGGTGGGGGTTAAGAGTTTTGGTAAGGGTTGAGGGATTTTTTTTTCTTCTCTTGGTATTGCCTTTTTCCAATATTATTTTTAAGAGTAATTCTTCCAATATTATTTTTAAGAGTAATTCGTCTTAAAACTTTGGCGTTGCTTAGTTAATAAACGTAGTGTCACTTGAAACTCAGACAATTAATCTAATACTAATAAAGGATTACGGGCATGTTTGGCTAAGCTTTTTGAACCAACTTATTGACTTATTAGCTTTTTCAAAAAGCTAATAAGGAGATTTTGTGTTTGGTAAACCTAAAAAGGACTTTTCAAAAGGACTTTCAAAAGGACTTTTTGTAAAGAAGAAAAAGTCATTTTTAAGAAGTTGGAATGATGTGACTTTTTGAGTAACTTACAACTTTTTAAGCCCTTTTAGTTATTTTACATCAATAAGTTAAGCCAAACACTTTTTAAAAAACAACTTATATTGACTTTTCATACCCTATAAGCTATAATCCAAACACTTGTTTTCAAAAAGTCATAAGTCAATATGTTCCTTTCACAAAAAGTCTTTTTTGGGTTAAATAAGCTTAGCCAAACATGCTACATCTATTGCCAAATGGCATTTCCTCCTTTAACCTATTTTCAACTAATGCCACATGGCAATTTCATCTTTAACTCATTAATAATATATAATAATTAATATCTAATTGTAATTTATGGTTAAAATATATACATAAATGATCTATAATTTTAAAAACTATGATTTTAGTACTTCTTAAAATAAAATATTTGAATTACAAAAAAGTTGTCATCCATGTCTGAGATTATATAAAAAGTCGATATATAAGTTTTTCTAACATATAAATAAAAGCTAAAAAGGAGCAACTAATCAGAGGACTATCTCACAAAAAGACAAATTTTATTGAACTATGTTTTAAAGTTATAGACCGAGGGAACTTAATGTTTTAAAATTTTATAGATAAGATAATATTGAGGTTTGTAGCTATACCGATTTATGATCAATAAATGTGTTTTCAATTTAATAGAGGTAAGAAATATATTAATATCATTTTATATTCATTTGTAACATAGTCAATTAACCTTTAATAATGAAAAGATTTTATTCATCATATATAAACCCTTAACTTATATCGTAACTTTACAATAACTATTTATTAATTAAATATGCATAACAATTATTAGTAAGAATAACAATCTAATTTATGTCATACTAATAAAATTGACTTTTTACCAATAAAGAGAAAAAGAACAACTTAAATAATAGAGTTAATTACATAGTTAGTCCCTGTGGTTTGCACAAAATAACAAGTTTAGGTACTAATAGTTTAAAATCACCTTCTAGGGTATTAACTTTTCATTTTGTAACGTTTGGAGGTATTAACTTCTAAGGTAATAACATAGGTAGTCCCTGTGGTTTGCACAAAATAACATACTTATGTACTAACAAAATGTGATTTTAAGCCTACAAATAAGCTTAATACCCTCAAACGTTACAAAATGAAAAGTTAATACCCTAGAATGTTATCAGAAACTATTAGTACCTAAACTTGTTATTTTGTGTAAACCACAGGGACTAACTATGTAATTAACTCTAAATAATAATTTTTGTAAACATAATTGAGGTCTTAGAGATTTATTTTAAATAAAAATTATATTTAAAAGATACACAGTTATAAAAATTATTATTATATTTATACAATGTTATATTTGACGTAATACGTAATTTCATTCATATTAATAATATATAAATTTGTATATTACATGTTTTTCAATATTCATCCTTTGTATTATACGGTTATTATGGTTTTCTCAGTGTTACTAATTAAGATGGGCCGGTTTTTGTGATAAATTCATGTTAGTGTGTGAACTATCATATGGTAATAAAAAAATTGTTTATATAAAATTTCGTTACTAATTAACATAGGTCGTAAGTTATATAAAGTTTTAAAGATTATATAATTATATCGTTTAAATTATATAAAGTTTTTTAAAGATTCAATAATTATATCGTTTATATTGTATAAACTCGTGTAATACAAGGGTATATAAACTAGTAAGATAATAATAAGAGATATATATTTATGATAATGAAAATCAGACAATTAATAAGATAATAATAAGATATATATATATATAGGGAGAAGATCATGCGAGAACCACCTCTTATTGTGAGAACCGCGAGAACCAATGTGAACACACAAAAAATGCCTAAAAATAGCTAAAACTCACACAAAATTTTTTTTTTATTTTTTTAATATTTTTTAGGTTAAAATCGCTACTTTTCGAACCCAAAAAAAAAAAATTTAAATTTTTTTTTGGCTTCGAAAAGTAGCGATTTTAACCTAAAAAATATTTAAAAAAAAAAAAAAAAAAAAATTGGATTTTTTTTGGATTTTTTTTTATTTTTTTAGATTTTTTTAGGTTTTTTGGGGGTTTAGTTTTTAGCATTTTAGCTTGGGGTGGGGGGTTTAGGTTTTTGGGGGGTGGCGGAGGGGGGTTTAGGTTTTTTTTTTTTTTTGGGGGGGGGGGGGGGGGGGTTAGGTTTTTTTTAGCTTGGGGGGGTAGGTTTTTTTTTAGGTTTTTTTAGCTATTTTAGGTTGTGTTCACATTGGTTCTCGCGGTTCTCACAATAAGGGTGGTTCTCGCATGAGCCCCTCCCTATATATATATATATATTTATAATAATGTAATTATTATATTAGTCAGAATAATTCTATTTGGATCTATTCTTGCTCTATTTTTTTTTTCTGTTCCGACATCCATAACATGTGTGGTTTGAAACTGCCAAGTCGCCATCAACTAAATAATTTTTTTATATATATTTTTCAATTTTGTAGAAGATATGAAACCTACTTTGGATCCCTAAGAAAATTTAAAATTGAGTACTTAAATCCTTACCCATTTGATAACTTAATAATGGCAATACACATTAGACTTTAACAACACATATAAACACTTTGTTGTTTTTGGTTCGATTCAATATTATTGTATACATTTTCAAATCAAGAATCTTAAATTAAACATTTAATCTACGTCATCATAAGGAATAACTAAAGGTAATCATACATTGCGTAACAAAATGAGTATATTTCATGTTGAATTAATGCATTCAGAGAGTGATTCGGTAAACATTATTTCCTTTTCACGAACGAGTGGACTCGAAACACTTATTCGAATTTTCACTTTTATTCGTATAATCGCGTTACTAAATAAACTATAAAGCTAATCAAAGAGATTTATAAATTTATGGTAAAGCATCCATCTTTGTAGTGCTTTTTAGACTTTGTTGAACATGCTTAGTTCATTGCGCATTCACTAATTTGACTCGATGTTGAGTCTATTCATGGACTAAATTTGTGAATATTTCATTTTTTTATGATAATTTATTTGTGGTTGTGGCACAATTAGATGCTTATTAGACCATACAAATAAAACGTGACCGATTGGGTTGTCTTTTTGGCTTTCTATGGGAATCTATACTATATAATAAAAGAAACATGTTTTGGGACACTTGTCATTCTCTCATTTAATTGATTAAAATTATTAATAATACTAAAAATAATAATATTTAATCTAAATTAATACAAATTCTTATTATTAATAATATTTAATCAAATCTAAAATCTAATCTAATACAAATTTTTATTATCAATAATATTTAATCCAATCTAATAAGAATTCATACGAATTCCAAAGTTGATATTAACTTTCAAATAATTAAAAAAAATCCGCCTAACATCACAAATGTTTCTGTTAAATTCGATTAATTAATTTGTTCAACAATCACTACTATCTTTATCATTCAGTACAGTTAACCTATTTATAATAATACAACCTCCCACCTATTCAATCATATGATTTTTCAATCTTATATTAACTAAATAAATAAAGATTAATATTCAATCTTATCCTACTTTACATATAAAAAAATCCGTTAGTTCAGATTAATATTCAATCTTATCCTACTTTAAATATAAAAAAATCCGTTAGTTTTTTTAAATATATTTTTTTTTATTATTTGGTTTTATAAAATCATATTTATTCAACCCATGTAATACACGGGGGGTTTTTTAAAAATATAATTTTTTTTTATTATTTGGTAAACAATGTTACATTTATTCAACCCGTGTAATACAATGGTTTTAAAGATATAATTTTTTTTTATTATTTGATATATAATATTATATTTATTCAACTCGTACAATACATATGGTTCTTATAGATATAACTTATTTTATTATTTTATATATAAATTTACATTTCTTCAACCCGTGCAATAAAGGGGGCTTTTAAAAAGATAATGTTACATTTATTCAACCCGTGCAATTAGGTTTCTTTTGTACTAAAACCCACTGCACAATTGAAATTTTCAATTTCGTTCACACTAACACTGGATTAATTTCAAGATCCCATGTTTGTTTCTTTATATATTTTATGGAGTTGGGTGTGGTGAGGGTGGTGGTAGCAGAGTAGTTGCAGGTGGTTGACGCCGGTGTAATGACATTGGTGGTCGGAGGTTGACGGCGATTGTGATGGACGGTGTTGAAGGTGGAGGAGGTTTACGGGAGTGGGTGGCTGTGATTTCCGGTGGTCGGGCGACAGTGGTGACGAGGTGAACAGGTAGTTCGAATAGTGGAATTGAGTGTTTAAGATTGTGGATAAAAAGAACCAGCGATTTAGAACGGTGGTGGAGAGGTGTGTGGAAGGGGTTTTTTTTTCCAGAGAGAGAAAGGATGAAGAAGACGAAGGCTATAATAGACATTTTATGTATATTTAACTGAGAAATCTAACAGAGGTTAGTAATAAGGACCAACCGTGTTTAAAAATTGCAACTACTAGGACCAACTTTGTAATTAGTAAACCTTTGGGATCAAGTCTGCAAAAATGGCAAACCAACCTAAATGTCACATCCAATGTTTTTGAAAAACCGGTTCAAATCGGCCGATAGTACCGATTGAATCGTCTGATATACTCGGTTAAACCATTTCTCAGTCCAATCCGATATAGTATAAAAATCGGAATTTTTAAACATTGGCCATATCACCCACTTTTCCCTAGTTCAATGCACGTTACCCAAAAATTGGTTTAATCCCGTTAATTTCACATAACCCTATCTTTTTAATGGTTTTTTGTTTAAAAAAATAGGAAAAAAAACAATTCAATCTCATAACATTCTGTTAATATGTTAACAAATAACTTATTTAATGCCCCTTAACATAAGGAGGGTATGGTGTTAAGGCCTTGAGGTATATGTTAACCCTCCTCAACTCCACTTAGGTGTCACATCACCAACTTTTCCCTATTTCACTCCACCTCACTCCAAGGAAATGACTTAATCTCGTTAACATGTTAACAAATAACCCATTTAACACCTCTTCACACAAGAAGGAAGTGATATACAACGTCGGCTAACATGCCACTCTTAACGCCCTGAGTGCTAGGGTACACCCAAGGCCTTAGGCTATGGGGTTGGTGGCTTGGATCATGGATTGTCACTCGAAACATGATTCTCGTGGTACACCGCCCCTTCCCAAACCATTGTGATTCGCATGGTTTAATCCATGTTAATCATGATACTTTTACTATTAATTAGAGGATTTTAATTGGTGAGGGAGGATGGTGGATGTTAGTGGGGTTCATGGTCGGTGGTGGATTAGGTTGGTGAATAAAGATGGGATGACATGACGCTGACATGAAGAATGGTGATAGTCATTTGAATTAGGGATGAGCAAAATGGACCCGGTACCGGTACCGAATTTACCGAACCGGGTACCTTTTCGGTACCGATTCGGTACCCACTTTTGACATTTTCGGTACCGGTTCGGTACCGGTCCGGTACGGTACCGGTTCAGTACCGGTATTTTGCTTGTTTTTACCCTCAAGTACCGGTACCGAACCGGTACCGAAACGTACCGAACCGGGTATATTCGGTACCGGTTCGGTACCGAACCGGACCGAGCTCTTCCCTAATTTGAATCATTACCACACCATATAGCCCTGTAGTTAAAACATATACAATAAATAAAAACAAGGTCTTGAAATGATTTTCTCGTCTCATACTTACTTTCTTCTTTGGAAGTAACTGGAAAATGAAAAAATACATCCCTTATCTTATCTATGACATACATACCGTATGAACATTTAGTTAAATTTATACAAACTAGTTTATGTCCGGCCCGCGTTATGGGGTGCTAATCCGAATATTTCTCAGTTTCATAATATAACATATGTGTTTTAGTTACTTGTACATACTACTAGTCACATGATCTCAATAAAAATTACATCAAGTTAACCAATTAAAACAAAACACTAATACAGTTTTGCTAAAACATAGTAAAACAAAACATTACCACAGTTTTGCTAAAAAAAAGTAAACTAAAACATTACCACAGTTTTGCTAAAAAAAAAGTAACACGATGGCAAGACTGTAATTTAGAGCTGAGGGCAAAACTGTAATTTGTCTAAAGCTAAAGCGATGACAATAATGTAATTTTAAACTGAGCAAAATTGTAATTTTGAGAAATGGGGAAATTGTAATTTTAACCGGAGGCAAAATCGTAATTTGTTCGGGCCAATGAGGGAGTGCCAGGAAGCAACCTGACACTAAAGCGATGACACTACTGTAATTTAGAACGGGGTAAAATCGTAATTTTGTTTATACATATCTATACTACATAATAAAGTAAATTATTTGAGAGACACGTGACACTTTATGAAATAATCTTAACTAGGGTTAAGACCCGCCCGCGTTGCGGTGCGGGTACGTCGTAAACATTGAATGGATTAGTCCAAACGTTATATGATTCATTAATCATATGAAAACACACATTCGACGTATCCAGTTGAACTCAATGTAACATGTATAAGCATTGTGATTGGATCAAAGGTAAAGTAAATCAAATTCATATCGAACAATCATAACGTATTATATGTGACCCAACTCATACATAGAAAACGTAACGGGTATGAAGGAAAATATGCGCATGTAATCAAAAGGGATTAATTAGAGCTTTCGAAAAAAGAGGAGAAAAAGAAACCATAATTTGACTCCACTCGTTTCAAAACAAACTTTACGAAACATACATAAAATAAACACGAAAACATATTATATTTGACCAGAATCATTTCCCAAAAAAGTTTACGTCGAAACGTAGAACAACTTGAATTTATACCTAAACGTACATAAAAATATGCACGTAAAAAAGTTTCTTTAAACGAAAACGTATTATATTTGACCTGAATCGTCTATAAAAAAAAGTTCACATCGGAATGTAGAACAAATCATATTTATACATACCCGTACATAAAATATGCATGTAAAAAGTAGTTTTTAAGTAAAGGAAGTATAAGGGTAAACCGAAACAAAAGATTAGTAAAAAAATTTAATAGGTTAAAAACGTTCGTAAAATCGTGCCAAGTAGCACCAATGCCATAACGACACCGACTCTCAACATCGTAAAAATAAAATAGATAAAATGGTAAAAATTACACTGAACGAAAAGCAGACTAAAATCGTTGAACCACGCACACCCGTTACAATGTGTTAATGCGAAGAAATTAATCAGAAACGTAAAACGTAGAAAATAATAACTTAGTCGATCTAGGACCCGCCCGTTGCGACGAACTTTTCAAAAGGGAAAAAATGGACGCGTTGCGACGGGTTTGTCAAATATGGAAAAATAGAGCAAAACCATTGAACCTCACATGCACGCTACGACGTGTTAACTCGCAAAATTTAGAATTTGTTCTAAAGTATGGGGGACCAAAGTTGTAAATAATAAAGTGTTGTGTTAAATTACAAAAGATGAAAAAGTTTGAGTTAAAAGTAACAAAATTTAAAATGGGGTAAAATGTAAAAAAAAAAACTTTAAGGTTTAAAGTGGAAAATGAAGTTTTTTTTGTTTGAAAAAGTTCTAAAGCATGATGTACAACTCATGATGCATAAGAATTTTGTTTGAAAAAGTTCTAAAGCATGATGTACAACTCATAATGCATAAGAAAAGTTGCTAATTTATATATGGAATAATTGTTTTTTCGTGTCTAAATAGATAGATAAACAAATTTTAGAGATAGAGGAATGATCCCTATATATTATTGTAATTAAATGAATTATATCTTTTTATCTTTTATCTTTTGGTTTTCATATTCATTTATCTGTTTTAAGTATTATCCCATGAAAGTTAAATAATTGTTTATGGAAATATAAATATGAAAAAAAGAGTCGTATCGTATCATATCGTATCGTATCGTATTGTATTGTATTGTATTGTAGTGTATTGTATTATAGAGTTAATTGCTGTTTTCCTCATTGTGGTTCGTCAAAAATCACTATTTCAATCCATTAGTTTAAAAATTGCGATTTCAATCCCTGTGGTTTCACTTTCGTAACCATTTCAGGCCACCTTGTAACCATTTCAGTCCCTGTACTTAACAGAATAATGGATTTAAATGGTTACGAAAGTGGAAATGGTTACGAAAGTGAAACCACATGGACTGAAATCACAATTTTTAAACTAATGGACTGAAATAGTGATTTTTGACAAACCATAGAGACGAAAACAGTAATTAACTCTATATTATATTATATAGCATTACATTATAAATTAAAATATATATATATATATATATATATATATAGGGGGCCGCTAGAATGAGAACCACCACGAGTTATGAGAACCACGAGAACCGCGCCCCGCGGGTGGCCGTTGACCACGAAATTTTTTTTACACCTAGATCCGTATATTTTAAGACCGGGTGTAATTTTGGGTTCAAACGGCGCGCCCGAGGGGGTAGTTTTTTACGCCCAAAGTTTGGTTTAAAAAAAAAGAAAAATTAAAAAAACCCAAACTTTGGGCGTAAAAAACTACCCACTCGAGCGCGCCGTTTGAACCCAAAATTTACACCCGGTCTTAAAATATACGGATCTAGGTGTAAAAAAAATTTCGTGGTCAACGGCCACCCGCGGGGCGCGGTTCTCGTGGTTCTCATAACTCGTGGTGGTTCTCATTCTAGCGGCTCCATATATATATATATATATATATATATATATATATATATATATATATATATATATACTATGGGCTTGGCTATACAAGAAACCCCATCTTTTTTAAAAAACTATACAAACCCAATACCATCCATTGATTATGTTTCATCACACTTGATCAATGGCTCTCATAATTTTGGTAACAATTAGATTTAAAAGAAATGTAATAATACACATTAGTCAACTAGAAGGGCATTTTGGGTAGTATATTCCTTCTCTTTCCACTGTCTAGTCCTATCATCTTTAATGCGCCTGTCTTTCTCTCTCTTCATATCCAATTCAAAATCACAATCTCAGCTCTCTCAATTCCCTCTTTCCCATGACTTTCCCTTCTCTCTGCACAACACTTACAACCTGCAAGCCTAAAGAGAGAGTGAGAGCCGTGAGAGAGAGAGTACCAGAGAAATCGAAAGAGAAAGAGAGGTCCAGAGAAATCGAAAGAGAGAGAGAAAACTGGTGGGTTTCCAGCCACCCACGGCAGCAGCAGCGCTGTGGCGGTGGTGTTGTTGACCGTTATGGTTGGGGCAGGGGAGGCGGTAGATGCACGATGAGTGAGGCACGATGGTGGTTGGTGGAAGGTGGTGGCTGGATCATTCTGGGTTGTTGGTAGTTGATAGCGGCGACAGTGGGTGGTTGTAGAAGGTGGTGGAGGGTAGGTGGTTGGTGGCGCCGGAGTTCGAAACGTCGTCGGAGTCAAGATCTAGTAATGGTTAATGTTCTCTCTCTCCTCTCCTCTGTCTTCAATCAAGATCTAGTAATGGTTAATATTCATGTATTTTAAATAAATCGAAAACTTTAGGATGAGATTTTTGAACGGGATTTTTTGTTGGTTTGGTTGCTTGTTTGGGGATTTTGATCTTAACAATAATTGTTTTTTTTTTTTGTTGGTTTGGTTGCTGGTTTAGCCTTTTGATCTGAACAGTAAGTGTTTTTTTTATTGGGTTGTTTGATTTACAGAAACAGACCCATAACATGTGTTAAGCACCTGTTAGAATAATATATAACGTGTGTTGATTTACAGAAACAGATCCATAAAGATATTCAATTGACAAGCTGGATGGATGCGGGGATATTGAATAAGTCAAATCTTTTGGGAAAGAAGTTTTCGTTCGTTTATAACATGTGTTAGTGGTTCATGCTGTAACAGATCCATAAAGAAGTTTTCATGCTGTAACAAGTTTTCGTTCATTTATAACATGTTTAGCACATTTTGGAATGTATAACATGTGTTAAGCCTCTGTTATAATCTTTTTGTAACCTGACATGTATTTATGTATAAGCTAGTGGTTTACAAAACACCATGATGTGTATATACTGATCTAACATGTGTTACAATTTGTCTGTTCGGAACATGTAATTGATTAACATGTGACAAGGGTGAAAACAGTCGACGGGGGGGATGAGTTTAATGGTGAGCTTAGTTAATATCGTAATCTTGTTGTAACCCCACTTGTATACATATGATAACATGTAAGCATCCATTATAACCCGACTTGTATTCATGTATATCAAAAGTGGTTTGCAAAAAACACCATGATGTGCATATACTGATCGTAACACGTGTACAAGTTAATATGGAACATACAAGTTAATATTGTAACACCGTATACCTGGGATAACATGTGTTAAGCCTCTGTTATAATCTTGGTTTAACCCAACATTGTGTCATGTATAAGCTAGTGGTTTCTAAAACACTATTAACTTGTGTAATCTTGGAACATACAAGTTAATATTGTAACACCGCAACCCGACTTGTATTCATGTATATGAAAGTCACATCCTTTGGGAAAGAAGTCTTCGTTCATTTATAACATGTGTTGGTGGTTCAAGCTGTAACAGAACACCATGATGTAACCTGACATGTGTTCATGTATAACATGTGTTAAGCCCCTGTTAGAATGATATATAACGTGGGAAAGAACTCTTCGTTCGTTTATAACATGTGTTTGTTTTGCACATTTTGGAATGTATAACATGTGTTAAGCCTCTGTTATAATCTTTTTGTAACCTGACATATATTCATGTATAAGCTAGGGGTTTACAAAACACCATGATGTGTATATACTGATCTAACATGTGTTATAATTTGTCTGTTCGGAACATGTAATTGCTTAACATGTGACAAGGGTGAAAACAGTCGACGGGGGCGATGAGTTTAATGGTGAGCTTAGTTAATATCGTAATCTTGTTGTAACCCCACTTGTATACATATGATAACATGTAAGCATCCATTATAACCTGACTTGTATTCATGTATATGAAAGTGGTTTGCAAGTTAATATGTGTACAAGTTAATATGGAACATACAAGTTAATATTGTATAACGTGTGTTAAGCCTCTATTATAACGTGTGTTAAGACTTCCAGAATGGATGCATAAACTCCAATAGTAACTTAATAACATAGTATACCTGATATAACGTGTGTTAAGACTCTTTTATAACGTGTGTTAAGACTTCCAGAATGTGTTAAGTCCATACCGTTTTAACATCATGTACTAGACAAAACAAAATAAGAGTCTCACATTACATATTACTAGTAAACGAAAATACATAGCACTAAGAAAATGGCGGAGCTTCCTTTGAAAATCTGCCTTAGCTTTTCAGCGGCTACCGTTGCTGCCTTAGCTTTTCAGCGGCTACCCTTGCTTTATTGTTTGGGTCGGTCTTGAAACGGTTTGTAAACATGTGGGTGTGCGTATGCCAGGGAAGTTATAAAAATGTGTTTTCATGTCACACGTAACACGTGTTACGTTGTACATGGGTTTCATGTCACATGTAACACATGCATGTCCGAGAAGTTCAAACTATAACACGTGTTAGTTGTGTTGTGCTGCAACATAAACATGGTCATGATCCTTGAGTATCTAATCCACGTTTGACGAAACCAACGGTCCCGAGAATTGGATCTTATATCCCTTGTATCCATCACCATCCTAATAAACAAAAAGATAAGATAACCGTTAAGTCGTTAACCAGACATAAATATTAACACATTCATAGCCAGAAAATATTTTTTCTCAAATAACATCACAAAAACAGTTAATATGGTTTAGCTGTGAAACAGGAGTTCAGACTATAACACGTGTTACGTTGGTTGTGCTGTAAGACAAACTTGGCTTAGCTGTGAAACAGGAGTTCAGACTATAACACGTGTTACGTTGGTTGTCCTGTAAGACAAACTTGGCTTTTCGTTTCTAAAAACAGATGTGCCGATTATTAGACGTCTAAAAATAAAAAATGACAACCATAGATCTAGTTAATAAAACATAATCAATGGTTGATGTTTGGCTTCATAGAATTTCACAATGATTTCGAATGTCAATCTAGTCAAATGAAATAAAATACATGGTCTACATTTATCCACATGCTCAAAGAAGTAACCATGTTCTTTTTGTCCTTTGTACATACTTTTTAAATTAACAAAGGTTAACACATGTTATATATCATTCTATCAGGGGCTTAACACATGTTATACATGAACACATGTCAGGTTACATCATGGAGTTCTGTTACAGCATGAACCACTAACACATGTTATAAATGAACGAAGAGTTCCTTCCCAAAAAATGTGACCTATTGAATATCTTTTTTTTAACACATATCCCCGCATTAGCGTCGCCTACATCCATCCAGCTTGTCGATTGAATATCTTTATTGTTCTGTTTCTGTAAAGCAACACACGTTATATATCATTCTAACAGGGGATTAACACATGTTATGGGTCTGTTTCTGTACTATAACGCACAAAAACAGTTACTATTCAGATCAAAAGCCCAAAACAAAGCAACCTAACCAACAAAAAACAGTTACTATTCAGATCAAAAAGCACCAAACAAGGCAACCAAACCAACAAAAAAACAGTTACTGTTCAGATCAAAATTCCCAAACCAACAAACACATTTTTTTAACACAAAATAACTAATCCATGGATCAAAATCAAACGAGTTTGAAACCAAAACAAGTAATCCATGAATCAAAATCAAAATTTATAAACACCAGGAGAATGAAAACCAAACTAAAATCAATAGTATTGAAATTTATTACCTATAAACGTCATTTTTTTTTAAACAATAATCAATGGTATTGAAAAATAATTAATCTTTTGGCAACATTCTTAATTCTGGAAAAAATAAAACCAATTGTGAAGAACGAAAATCAAAGTAAATGATAATTAAAAATCAAAACCAACTTATTATTGACAGGATCTTGATTCTTAGACAGTATCTTGGTTCTTCGATTTCTTTTAAGAAATTAACATGTAAAGTTGAATTAGGGGTGTAAAAAAGAAAAAAAATAACTCGAACCCATAAAAAACAAAGGATGAAAAACCTTGATCATTCTTGTCCTCGTCAGTAGGGAACTCGTTGTGAATGACGTTCCCGTCAGTGGGGATCTTTAAATGGAGGTTTTGAAATGGTGGATCTTGAAACCGAAATGAAGTTCATGGAAATGGATCTTGGGTAGAACTTGAAACAGATATGAAGTTAATGGAAAATTGAGGTTTTGAAAGGGTGGATCTTGAAACACAGAGATGAAGTTAATGAAAAAATGGAGGTTTTGAATGGTGGATCTTGGGTTTTGAAAGTAGATTTGGATGTGATGGGTATTAATTATTGTCAAATCAAATAGGGGAAGATATCTAAGATAGATGTGAAAATACCATAATGCCCTCAAGGACAAAAAGAATATGATATTTACTATGGACACGTGGCAAAATCTAGACCATGCATTGGGTTTGCAAAGTATTCTAAAATTAAAGGGTTTTTTATAGAGCATTGCCCTATATACTATTAAATAATTTATATAGAAGATATACCATTAAATATTAATTTAGTATTTTTATAATATATTTTCTTAGATATATGGATAGGTTATATATGGCTGTCCAAAAGCTCGTGGCTTGGAGCTCGCTCGGATTTAGCTCGGAAAAAGCTCGCTCAATATGGCTCGGTTTGAAAGTGAGCCGATCCGGCCCGGCTCGGTTAGAAAGTGAGCCTAGCTCGGCTCGGCTCGTGACGAGCTAAATTGGCTCGGTTTGGCTCGCTTGGTAGCTCGGCTCGGCTTAGCTCGAATTATTTTACTTATAATATATTTTATTTTATTTTTATATACATATAATATATTACAAAAAGCGATTATTATTTACATGTATTTAGGCTTGTAGTTTGATATCTATAACATATTTAAAGGTTGATTGTCGTGCTAATAAACAAATAATGTATTTACTTGAAATATAAAACTTATTTTGCGTTGTTGAACGTGATTTTAGCTTGTAATTTATTAGGTTGAACTTATTTTGAATATGTTCTTTTGAAGTATTGAATAATATTTTAGAATACTGAATTTTGAGAGCTACGTATTAACTTTTATTTTTAAAATCGAGCCAAACCAAGCCGAGCCGAGCCAGCTCGGTTTAAAACCAAGCCGAGCACGAGATCGAGCTTAGATTTTCAGCTCGGTTTCAAATCCGAGCCAGCTCGGTTTATAATCGAGCCGAGCCCGAGCTTGCCATAGCTCGACTCGGCTCGGCTCGGCTTATGAACAGCGCTACGGCTATATGATAGTTTTATTATATCTTAGAGAATTTATGTTCAACATCAAAATTAATTATACGTTTATACTTTTACATCAGAAATATATTCAAACTATCTATGAAACTTTTTATAATCAGTAATATGTTTTAAATAAATTTATTTTAAATAAAATATTATATATTTTTCAGATATGTTTTAATTAAAAGAAAGAATATAACTTAAGATGTAATTTTGTTATTCTTATATTAAGGAAAATTATTATTATTTAATAGGAGAGAAAAATGCAGGAAATCAAAATCTAAAATTATTCAGAAGTCAACCCGTGTAATACACGGGAGTTTTTCAAGATATAACTTTTTTTATTATTCACTATACAAAATTCCATTTATTCAAACAATGTAAGATACAAGGTTTTTTAATAGTAAATTTTTGTATTATTTATTATACAAAATTACATTTATTTAACCCATGTAAAACACGAGGTTTTTAAAAGATTTATAACTTATTTTATTATTTCGTATATAAAAATAGATCTATTCAACTGGTAAAATACACAAGTTTTTTTTAAAGAAATAACTTTTTTTATTATTCAGTATTTTTTAATATTTGATGTATAAAATTACATTTATTCAATCCGTATAACAATATATGAGGTTCTTAAAGATATAATTTTTTATTATTTAATATATAAAATTATATTTATTCAATCCGTCTAATAAACGAGGTTTTTAAAAATATATTGTTTTATTAATATATAAAATTTACATTTATTCAACACGTGTAATACACGGGATTCTAACCTAGTTGTCATTATATTTAAGCAGAAGTAAAGAAAAAAAAACAATTACAAACATTAATTTGATTATCTTAAATTGCAAGTGACTTTCTATTAAAAGAAAAAGTCTTTTACGTCCAAAACCCTTGATATTATCTCTATTATAATAAATCAATGAAGATTTATCCTAGGTGGCACTCCCACAATCACCCTCATTTCTTCTCTCCTACTTGGCACACCCTCATCAACTCTGTCCACGTGTCACTCCCACATCCATCCTCCCATTTCCGTTTTTTTTAATAGTTGCTAAAGGTCAAAGGCATTAATGAAGTGAGAGAGCCATCTTCTCTCTTCCTCTGCAGGTCAAAACAACATTCCAAAACCCTAATCCCCAACCTTTCCTTATCCTCGCGGTCTTCTTCTTCTCTCCTTCTTTCCTTCTCTGCATCATACCATTTCGAGTTTGGAATCAAGATTTCACACTCGCACCTACTGTATCCCTATTGTTCAACGAGGACAGATTTTTCAGTCCCATCTTCGCATAAAACTCCAAGTTTATTGAACAAACACAGATCCTACGGCTGTGTTTGAAATTTTAAGTTAATCGGACGGTATAGATCATCATTCACACGGATTGAGGTTTGAAATTGTGTTCCTCTTCTTTGCTCTCATCTTCCGATGAAGTCTTTAAAGCCAAACCATTTCTACTTCCCTCTCTTTTGTGCATCTGCTTTGTTCTTCCGGTATTAATTCTTTGTTTGTTAAATTTTCTTTACTTTTTAATCTTTTGTGGTTTCTGAACTGAATTTTTTGTTGTTTCGGAACTTGATTTTTGTACAGGGTGTTATTGATTGAAGAAAGGTTTGCTGTTGTTTCAAGAAATCAGGTATGTCTAATTCACCTTTTAACCTAACTTTCGTTTTATGTGTTTTAGTGACTGATTTAGATATGTTATAGTTTTCTATAGTTGTAATTCTACTTTGAACTGAATCATTACATGTGTTTTATGGACTGATTTTGATGAAAATGTGTTTAGTTGTGTGTTTAGTTGTGTGATTTAGATCCAATATCTCTTAGGGACTGATTATATTGATTTATGATGTTTTAGGGACAGACTTAGATATCAATGTGTTTTAGGGACTGTCTTAGGGTCTGTTTTATAAATTTTAAAGATGTTTAAGTAGTAATTTTTTGGTGAATTATACACTATTTCTTGCTGTTTTAGGGACACATTTTAGTGACTGATTTTGAACTGATTTTGTTTGAATTATACAATCAATATCTCTTAGTGACTGTTTTACTGAATTATGCAATTGCTCTTAGTGACTGATTTAGATATATTATAGTTTTCCATAGTTGTAATTCAGCTTTGAACTGAACTATTACATGTGTTTTATGGACTGATTTTGATATAAACGTGTTTTAGTTGTGTGATTTAGATACTTTTTCATGTTGTCACTGCTAAACTGTGTTTTATGGCATGTTTTAGGCACTGTTTTATGTATTTTTTTTTAGATGTAAATGTGTTTTAGGGACTGAATTATGCAATAGCTCTTAGGGACTGTTTTAGTGATTTATGATTTTTTGGGGACAGATTTAGATATCAATGTGTTTTAGGGACTGTTTTAGTGTTTGATTTAGATTTTTCCATGATATACATGTTATTTAGGGTCTGTTTTATAAATTTTAAAGATGTTGATATAAACGTGTTTTAGTTGTGTTATTTAGATACTTTTTCATGTTGTCACTGCTAAACTGTGTTTTATGGCATGTTTTAGGCACTCTTTTATGTATTTTTTTTAGATATAAATGTGTTTTAGGGACTGAATTATGCAATAGCTCTTATGGACTGTTTTAGTGATTTATGATTTTTTTGGGACAGTTTTAGATATCAATGTGTTTTAGGGACTGTTTTAGTGTTTGATTTAGATTTTTCCATGATATACATGTTATTTAGGGTCTGTTTTATAAATTTTAAAGATGTTTAAGTAGTAATTTTTTGGTGAATTATACACTATTTCTTGCTGTTTTAGGGACACATTTTAGTGACTGATTTTGAACTGATTTTGTTTGAATTATACAATCAATATCTCTTAGTGACTGTTTTACTGAATTATGCAATAGCTCTTAGTGACTGATTTAGATATATTATAGTTTTCCATAGTTTTAATTCAGCTTTGAACTGAACTATTACATGTGTTTTATGGACTGATTTTGATATAAACGTGTTTTAGTTGTGTGATTTAGATACTTTTTCATGTTGTCACTGCTAAACTGTGTTTTATGGCATGTTTTAGGCACTCTTTTATGTATTTTTTTTAGATATAAATGTGTTTTAGGGACTGAATTATGCAATAGCTCTTAGGGACTGTTTTAGTGATTTATGATTTTTTTGGGACAGTTTTAGATATCAATGTGTTTTAGGGACTGTTTTAGTGTTTGATTTAGATTTATCAAGTATTTGAATATTTCAAATTCTTATTATTTAATTAATTTTAAAAGTAATAATAATAATCAATACCCCATTTTTGTATTTCAAATGATGATGTCTAACTAACATGATCTATGCATCCGTAAATATCCCCCCTTCACACAATTGATACAGTGTTTTATAATAGAGATATATTTCAAAATTTCCAAAAACTCATTGAATGTTTCACAACAATTTTTCATTTAAAGACCCTCAGACAATTGATATAGTCTTTTAAAAACTTAAATTTGTTTATGAATCAGAGATTTTGTTTTCTAAAATATATGTTTAACTATAAAGGTCAATGGAGAACCCTCCCATCATTTCTCTTAATGAATTGGATGTAACGAAGACCGACGTGACTATTAAAGTTCGTATACTTAAGCTATGGAAGCTACTATCATTTAAAGTCAAGAATGCTATTCATGCGGTCGAACTGATCCTCATGGATGAGGAGGTAGTTTATCAGTTTATAACAAATTCTTTTTTATATCCTATGTTTCATCTTAAAAGGTTATATTTGTTTGATAGGGTACCAAAATTCAAGCAAGTGTTGGTGGTAATTATCTTGTAAAGTATGGAAGATTACTGGTAGAAAAGAGTTGTGTCATGGTTACTAAGTTTGATGTTGGTGACAACGTGTCTCCGTACCGCCCAACCAACCACAAACATAAACTGTTTTTCAATTTCTCTACTGACATCAGAAACATTGATGACTTTGGTGGTTCAATTCATGGATTCTCTTTTACAGCATTCGATGTTCTTCGTAATCGTGCTATTCCGCAAGACTCTCC
>JARYGA010046152.1:0-40372 GCA_030545235.1 Helianthus tuberosus
GTTCGTCTTTCTCACTTGTTGCATACATTACATGGCTAGTACACATTTGTTTATGATGTAGCATACGGACACACACTTGTCACTATAGTATGATTACGTGAATTTCTTGCTTACATTATGATGCATTGGTAGTATGTCATAGTCTTGGGATTTCTGTGATCTTATCGTTTTGATAACCTCTGTTTAGCACTCGAGTTTGGGGAGCCATTTGACATGAGTTAGGAGGAACTGAGACGAGCATGCAAATCGCAATATTATTGTGGGTGCACACATAATAATAATGTGGGGTGCATGTGAGTCCCAGTGAGACTTAACAAGTGAAAAAGGGGGTTCGTTCCGTTATTTGGTTGATGTGAAACACAACAGTCTATAGGAGTCATATCAGTGATTGTCTCCTACTTGAATGTGATCTTTTCATTTCCCTCTGAAACCTTTCGAATCTCGATGCTATCGAGTATTACCTGAACACCCACCTGAACGCCTAGCGAACTGTGTAGAATGTTAGGTGCTTGTACGAACGTCCCCGAGTTGGGTGTCGCAGCATTAATGATTGGTCTGTACCCCTCTCACTCCTCTTTGTTTGTGGGAACTCAATGTACTGACGACTTAGACCCCGAAGTGCGATCACTTCTGCAACACCTTGGAAACATATCGTGTATTACTCAGTCAACTTGCAAGGACGATGGACAAGAGGGTAAACGTAGTACTTTACCGACCCCAGTATTTGGACAACCCTGATTTCCAGCAGCGAACATCAGCAATTTGACTTCAATTGAATCTTTAACCCTAGGCAGCGGCTCATGGGAACCAACTCTTACGAATCAATCGGGGCATAAGTGAGGACAACTGACGGTAGTATGGAATGTGTGACTGACATCACGATGAGTAACGCTTTAGGACGTGACGCGGAATGTGAAAAGATAAACTTATGTTGGTGCATGCGTCTGTCGACTTCGTCTTGTATCGAGTCTTGTGTGTGAATAGATAGATTAGAGCATGGAAAACGAGAAATTAAGTTTTCAGGCAATTTCAAACGAAATTACAAGATGTAATTCCGCTTGAAATAGATTAGTGATTTCACACGAAATTAGCTTGTTAATTCCGCTTGAAATACTAATTCCGTGTGAAACAGTAATTCCATGTGAAAGTGATTTCGTTTGAGTCATGTTCAAGCGGAATTAGGTGGTCTATAAATAGGGTTGTCCTGATTTCGTTTGAGTGATTGATGTATGTGTGATTCCGGAGCCGAAGTGCTGCCGAAGTGTCATTTCACTGTAAAACTTTGTCAAATTAATCAGAAAGGCATTTAAAGTGAATATCTAGCTGAATCGAACTCGATATGTCTGTTTCCGCCTTTCATATTGAGTAGAACGCCTTTGAACGACTCATTTCGGTTGGTAAAACGATCCTACAAGTGGTATCAGAGCTCAGGAGGAGGAGTTCTACCATATTCAGCTTGATTTCATCAGATTTTCTAACTTCTACACCTTCTTTTCAAAATTGGACAACTTTTCACGGTTAAAATCGGCTAATTTTCTCACAGTATACGCGCATTTGTGTTTTATCAAACCCTTGAGAGTTTTAGACCTAAATTCTGCTTAAAACTTGATCAATTTGTAATTTTGCTTGAAAAGTGTGTTTGAAATGAGGATGTCAGCATAATTTCGTTTGAAACCGTAATTTCGCTTAAGTATTCCATTTCAGTGTGTAATTCCGTTTGAAGGCCTTATTCCATGTGAGTTGGTATTCCGTTTGAAACTGGTTTGCAGGTAATTTCGCTTCAACAGGTGATTCCATTTGAAAGGGTATTCTGTTTGAAGAGGGTAATTTCGCTTGAAGAGTTAATTCCGTTTGAAAGTGTCTGATTTTTGAAAAGTTTACCGAATCATGGAAGAGGAATTCTTCAACGCGTTTGCTACATCCCCGACTACTCCGGCTGAAATTGCTAAGAACATGAACATGGAAAATGAAACTGGAACTTTGCAAAAACCCCCGAAGCTGATGGGAATTGAGGAATATTATGGTTGGAAAGATCGATTTGAAAACTGGGTTCAAGCTAACCATTTGAGATCTTGGGAATGTGTTGAGAAAAAGTATGTGCTACCACGTACAGATTTGGGAGTTGAAAAGAAAATTTATGAATTTACTGATAAAGAAAGAGATATGTACAAAGCAGAAAAGATGATGATCAGTTTACTCCAACAAGCGATTAAAGAAGACATTTTCATATTGCTTCAACATGATAAAACTTCACGTTCAATTTGGGAAGCACTTCGAATTAAATTTGAGGGAAGTGAGAAAATGATAAAGAGTAAAAAAGCATTACTGAAGAAAGAATTTGATTTGTTTACAGGTTTGCCAGGAGAAGATACAAAGAAACTAATTGAAAGATATTGTCACTTAGTACGTTCAATGTCATTGTTAGACATCACCAAAGATCGTGAAGAATGGGTTGACAAACTAGCTGATGCTTTACCTCAGAAAGAATGGGGTACATTTTTGATGATATTGAAAAATACTGGAGAATATGATGGTTTGACAATTTCTCAGTTCATTGAAAAGATTGAAGGACAAGATCTAGAACAACAAAAGATTTCAAGAATGAACAATCCTAGTGCACAACAAGATGTTAAGATGTACTATAAAGGGAATGTTTAGAATGTCGAAGCAAGTCCGAAAATTCAAACTGCTTTCAGTGCAGGAAACTCATCTGAATCAGTCAATCAAAGTCCAAGCAGCAGTAGTGGATTTTCTTCATATCCGAGTGTGAATCCGAAAGCTTTAAGTTCAAGTCATCAAGTTCAAAGCTCAAACAGCAACAATGGTCATGTCTTAAATTGCAACATCGCTTTGCATCTTCAGAATGGTCAAAAATTTTCTGAAGAAGTTGTCAAAAGTCATATGGCATTACTTGTTACAGCATTGGAATCTTATGAAGGATTAGTTGCAGGAAGGATCGGAAATCCCATGCTGACAAAAGAGGATTACGATCAGATCGATGCTGAAGAAATGGAACTGATGGATATAAAATGGTGTTTAGCGAGTGTTTTGAGAAGAGCTGAAAAATTCAAAATGATTACAGGAAGAAATGATTTTATGGATGCTAATGTATCTACTTTGGGTTTTGATAAATCTAAAGTTACTTGTTTTCGATGCAGGGAGAAAGACATTTCAAGAGAGAATGTAAAAATTGAGAAGCAAGTGGAGCATAGAATCCGTTTGGAAAAGATGATTACTATCAGAAAGCCATTTATCAACAAATTGCTCATCAACCGTATCAACAAAAAGAACCACAAACTGCTCATGCTAAAATGATTGAAGATGCAAATAAGAAAGCTTATTATCGTATCATTGATCAAGATGATGAGAAAGTGGCTGTAGGTTTCAGTTGGGACAAATACATTCCACCCGATTCAAAAGTAGCAGGTCTCATTGCACAAATAGTTCAAGAGCCAGATTTGATGAAGGAGTGGATAAAAGCATTTGCCAGTGATGAGAAGAAACAAGATGATGAATCTAGTCTTTCAGATGTTAGTTCAGAAGAAACACAAGTGTTTGATCAATCATCAACTGATGATAGTGATGATGAGGAAGAAAAACATATTAATATTGCAAAAACTCATTTATCTCCTGAAAGTTTTGAATTTTATTTTACAGATAGAGTGAATAAGTTGAAGGAGAGACAAACAGCAAAAGAACAGAAAAAGGTGAAATGTGAAAGTGATGTTCAAGAAGTGAAGTCTGAACAAAATGAAGAGGATAAAGTTACTGAGCAAGCAGTTGAAGTTGAGAAAGTGATTAAAGCTGAGAAAGTGATTGAAGCTGAGCAAGAAGTTGAAGTTGTTGAAAAGATAGTCGAAGTTGAAAAGATTATTGAAGTGGAAAAGATTGTTGAAGTCATCAAACCGTGTTTAAAATGTACAAAATCTTGCAGACAATGTGAAGAGAAAGATGAGAAATTGAGTGAGCAGGATAAGATGAAAGAAACATTGTTGTTCAATCTCAATTATGTGAAAGAATCATATGATGTGTTGAACAGAACGGTGACTGGTCTACAAAAGACAAATTCTGAAAGAGAAGATGCATTGACCATGATGAATGCTGTGATGATGACAAAGCAGAAGGCTATTAACCATTACATTGAAGAATGTGCTACGCTGAAGCAGGAGTTGGAGACAGAAAAGATAGTAAATGAAAGAATTAGACGATTACTGCAAAGTTATTCTAGTTCTGATTATTTGATTGATGTATGTGTGATTTCGGAGCCGAAGTGCTGCCGAAGTGTCATTTCACTGTAAAACTTTCTCAAATTAATCAGAAAGGCATTTAAAGTGAATATCTAGCTAAATCGAACTCGATATGTCTGTTTCCGCCTTTCATATTGAGTAGAACGCCTCTGAACGACTCATTTGGGTCGGTAAAACGATATTTATAGACCACCTAATTCCGCTTGAACTTGACTCAAACGGAATCACTTTCACACGGAATTACTGTTTCACACGGAATTAGTATTTCAAGCGGAATTAACAAGCTAATTTCGTGTGAAATCACTAATCTATTTCAAGCGGAATTACATCTTGTAATTTCGTTTGAAATTGCCTAAAAACCTAATTTCTCATTTCCCGTGCTCTAATCTATCTATTCACACACAAGACTCGATACAAGACGAAGTCGAAAGACGCATGCACCAACAGACTCCCCCTCGAATGTTGACGAGTCTTTAGTGTCGAGTCTTCAACATCTTCAGTCTTTATCAGTCTGCTCTTTCTTGAAGTATCTGACACTGTAAAGCATCCTCGATCTTCTTTCTCTTTCTTCCAGAAACGCAATCTGGCTCTTATCTCACTCTAATTCTCTTGATCAGATCTCTTGATTCTTTTTAAACTTAGGATCAGAAACCTGGCTTTCTCCAATCTTCAATCCTGTACAAACTCTACCTCACAATAAATTTCACAAATTCAAAATTTGACAAATTTATACTCTTGCTAATCAACTGTATACACAAATCAATAAATGATTTTACAATGTTAATCTCTGATGAACCACTTGAAGAAATATCATTTTTCAACTTTAAAACTTCTTTCAAACAGACTCCCCCTCACAAGTTGTCATCATGTTAGCACTTGGAATTTTGAAAATCAGCTCTCCAACATCAGTTGTCGAAAATCTTTTTGTATTTTTGAAAATTTATGCTAAAACACACTGAAAAACTTTTTGGAATTTTTGAATTTAAAGAAAATGCAATAAAGAAATATTTACAATCAATATTTTTGTGAGTTTGTGTAAGAAGATCATATCAGTTTTATGAGACAAATCACCAACACCGTTAAGCTTTAAACATTTTAAGTTCTAAACGATTCACTTAGATTGTCAGTATGCTGATCCACTTAAATTCTCACACAAAGTTCAACTGTTTCGAGATATGAGATTAATGTTTTAAGCACTTAAACTTATTCGCGTGTCCCACCTCAGAATACACTCCCGTATCCAGATCCCAATATTCAGTCTTACAGGTGAGTATACCACAGATGATATCTGTAAAGCGTTAAATGCGAGGACCGTGAGAGCTCAGGTCTGAACTTCAGTTCAGCAGAGAGGTGACGGCTTCGACTTTTGGTGTGTCCCCTTTAGAGGATCTTTGTTTCAACAGAACATGATTAGCATTTTGCAATGTTTCATCATTTTTTGTACTGAGGGCGGTGCTATATTTCAAGCAAGTAGAAAATATTATACGGGGACTAGGCCATTGCTTCCGCAAAATCAGAAGTCCCGGGATAATACCCCAGATATCACTGAGTATAAAGACCTAGTATCTCAGAAAGAGGGACCTTTCAAACAAGATTTCGGGGGTTACCCATATATCCGAGAAATGTTCCCCACGATATAAGTAAGTTTGAAATTTAGGTTTTATATCTCGACACAATCTACTAAATGTGCAAAAACCTACTGGCACATCATCAGTGAGACCGTTTATCACATTTTGACTTTCCAATTCTTTAGCATGCTGTGATCGTCCACTGATGTACTATCATTTCCTCTTTTCTCAACAAAACTCATTTTTAACATGTTTTTGACTTTTTCAAATTTTCTAATGTTTTTGGATTTTCTGAAAATTCTTACTCCCCCTAAAATACAAAATCATTTAAAGGAAATTTGAAAACAAACTATACAAGTAAAGTGACAACTGACATCGAATCACTTCAAATCTCCATCCACTTGGCATAAACAATCAGAACTCCCCCTTACAACAAACTATTTTCCCATTGTGATTTCAAAACACTTAAGTTTGTTTTAATCAAATGGTTTTTCCGGAAAATTAGTTTTGTTGATTTTTTCAAACCACTTGTAGGTTAGGGGTTTCATCACTTTGTTCTATCAACCACTTTAAAAAATATAACACTTGTAATCAAACACCACTTATAGAAAATAAATTACAACTTGTAGAATCACTTGTATGATCGAAATCACTTTCATGAATTTCTCAAGAAAGATGACGATACCTGCTTCACACTTAGCAACCTGGAAGCTCCGGCAATTCAACCTTTTCAAAAAACAATTTTTCAAGAATAATGCCGATTCATGCTCCGCGATTACCTACTTGGGAGCTCCGGTAAGTCATACTGTTTACATATGAAAAACAGACATCCAAGCTTCACCAAACTTGGATGTTTCCTCCTCATCTACATTCGGGTAGTAAGATGCCTTCTTTGTTTCATAAAACTCTTTTACCCCTTTGACTTTTCCCTCGACCATCTTTCCAAAAATCTTTTTAACATTTCCATTAAAAACCTTTTCAACATCAAATTCCTTCTTCTTAGGATAGAATTGATTTGAAATCTCAACTTTTCCAATTTTTGATTTAAAATTTTCAGCCCGCAATGGTGGAAAATTGACATCGTCCATTGGCGGTACTGATGTTTCCTGTTTTATCTCAACTTGTGGCTCCTCTGACTTTGGGGAATCAGATTCATCGCCAGATTTCACATCTGTTTTCTTAACAACCCACATCTGGTTGTCAATATTCACTCTTCTTTTGTAAAATCTCTTCTTTGAACATTCACCAACTTCATATGCTGAATTTTTAAAAACTTTGAATCTTTCAGTTGGTGGTTCAATTTTCTCAACAATCTTTTCTTTCAGTTTAGAAACAACTTCCTGTTTGATATTGGTAGCCATTGGACAATTCCAAGTGATGTGACCAACTTCTTGACATCTGTAACAGGTTCTTGTCTCTTTTCTCATATAAACTCCATTTTTCTCAAACTTTTGTTTCTCAGCAAATAACTCTTTATTTGTTTGCTTCCAGAATGAGCTCTTTTTGTTCTTCTTCCGAACTTGTCCCTGAAACAAATACAGTTTTTGGTTTATCATTTTTCTCATTTTTATGATTTTCAGGTGGAATAAAACCTAATCCTTTCTTTTTGTAATTACCGTTATGGTTTGGTTTCTTTTGAAAAACAGAACCAGAACTGTAACCATTTTTCTTGTTTAAACGTTGTTGAACTCTTGAGGTGTAAATTTTAGATTTTCCAGTAAGATTTACATCTTGTATTTCAGAAATATTGATTTCTGTTAGTTTGAAAACCTTTTTGATCATTTTTGGTTTAACACCTCTTATTGGAAATTCTTCATCAGAATATAATTTGTCTGAATCCTTCAAAGTATATGCCACTTTGATTGGTTCGTCATTCAAATTAGATTTTGATAACAAGAATTCTTTATTGTAAACTCTTTTAACCGATGGTTTTGAACTGTTGACCGATGAACTCGAACTTTCTGACTCAGACTTTGACTCTGACTCCTCATCTTTATCCAACACCTGATCGACCACTTTCTTTATTAACTCAGACTCATGATCAGTGTCAGACGATGTGAACGTGACGTCAATATTTTCTGGTAACTCTTCAGTTATTTCGGACTTTAACTTTATATTGACTGCCTTTATGACTTGCTCCTCATTTGGTTTTCTGGGAGAATAACCTTCCCAAATCGGAGGCGGACACTTGTTATAATTTGCACTTTGTTTCTTACCAGTATCCTTTTCTTCAGGCTTTTTGTCTTGAAAAGCTTCCATACCTGCAACAGTTGGATAAATTCTATCAATCAAATAATCAGAACTAGAATAACTTTGCAGTAATCGTCTAATTCTTTCATTTTCTATCTTTTCTGTCTCCAACTCCTGCTTCAGCTTAGCACATTCTTCAATGTTATGGTTAATAGCCTTCTGCTTTGTCATCATCACAACATTCATCATGGTCAATGCATCTTCTCTTTCAGAATTTGTCTTTTGTAGACCAGTCACCGTTCTGTTCAACACATCATATGATTCTTTCACATAATTGAGATTGAACAACAATGTTTCTTTCATCTTATCCTGCTCACTCAATTTCTTATCTTTCTCTTCACATTGTCTGCAAGATTCTGTACATTTTAAACACGGTTTGATGACTTCAACAATCTTTTCCACTTCAATAATCTTTTCAACTTCGACTATCTTTTCAACAACTTCAACTTCTTGCTCAGCTTCAATCACTTTCTCAGCTTTAATCACTTTCTCAACTTCAACTGCTTGCTCAGTAACTTTATCCACTGTTGCAGGTATGGAAGGTTGGTAAGAAACAAAGTGCAAATTATAACAAGTGTCCGCCTCCGATTTGGGAAGGTTATTCTCCCAGAAAACCAAATGAGGAGCAAGTCATAAAGGCAGTCAATATAAAGTTAAAGTCCGAAATAACTGATGAGTTACCAGAAAATATTGACGTCACATTCACATCGTCTGACACTGATCATGAGTCTGAGTTAATAAAGAAAGTGGTCGATCAGGTGTGGGATAAAGATGAGGAGTCAGAGTCAAAGTCTGAGTCAGAAAGTTCGAGTTCGTCGGTCAACAATTCAAAACCATCGGTTAAAAGAGTTTACAATAAAGAATTCTTGTTATCAAAATCTAATTTGAATGACGAACCAATCAAAGTGGCATATACTTTGAAGGATTCAGACAAATTATATGCTGATGAAGAATTTCCAATAAGAGGTGTTAAACCAAAAACGATCAAAAAGGTTTTCAAACTAACAGAAATTAATATTTCTGAAATAAAAGATGTAAATCTTACTGGAAAATCTAAAATTTACACCTCAAGAGTTCAACAACGTTTAAACAAGAAAAAGGGTTACAGTTCTGGTTCTGTTTTTCAAAAGAAACCAAACCATAACGGTAATTACAAAAAGAAAGGATTAGGTTTTATTCCACCTGAAAATCATTAAAATGAGAAAAATGATAAACCAAAAACTGTATTTGTTTCAGGGACAAGTTCGGAAGAAGAGCAAAAGAGCTCATTCTGGAAGCAAACAAATAAAGAGTTATTTGCTGAGAAACAAAAGTTTGAGAAAAATGGAGTTTATCTGAGAAAAGAGACAAGAACCTGTTACAGATGTCAAGAAGTTGGCCACATCGCTTGGAATTGTCCAATGGCTACCAATATCAAACAGGAAGTTGTTTCTAAACTGAAAGAAAAGATTGTTGAGAAAATTGAACCACCAACTGAAAGATTCAAAGTTTTTAAAAATTCAACATATGAAGTTGGTGAATGTTAAAAGAAGAGATTTTACAAAAGAAGAGTGAATCTTGACAACCAGATGTGGGTTGTTAAGAAAACAGATGTGAAATCTAGCGATGAATCTGATTCCACAAAGTCAGAGTAGCCACAAGTTGAGATAAAACTGTAAACATCTGTACCGCCAATCGATTATGTCAATTTTCCACCATTGCGGGCTGAAAATTTTAAATCAAAAATTGGAAAAGTTGAGATTTCAAATCAATTCTATCCTAAGAAGAAGGAATTTGATGTTGAAAAGGTTTTTAATGGAAATGTTAAAAAGATTTTCAGAAAGATGGTCGAGGGAAAAGTCAAAGGGGTAAAAGAGTTTTATGAAACAAAGAAGGTATCTTACTACCCGAATGCAGATGAGGAGGAAACATCCAAGTTTGGTGAAGCTTGGATGTATGTTTTTCATATGTAAACAGTATGACTTGCCGGAGCTCCCAAGTAGGTAATCGCGGAGCATGAATCGGCATTGTTCTTGAAAATTTGTTTTTTGAAAAGGTTGAATTGCCGGAGCTTCCAGGCTGGTAAGTGTGAAGCGGGTATCGGCATCTTTCTTGAGAAATTCACGAAAGTGATTTCGATCTTACAAGTGATTCTACAAGTTGTACTTGATTTTCTACAAGTGGTGTTTGATTAAAAATGTTATATTTTTTAAAGTGGTTGATAGAACAAAGTGATGAAACCCCTAACCTACAAGTGGTTTGAAAAAATCAACAAAACTAATTTTCCGGAAAAACCATTTGATTAAAACAAACTTAAGTGTTTTGAAATCACAATGGGAAAATAGTTTGTTGTAAGGGGGAGTTCTGATTGTTTATGCCAAGTGGATGGAGATTTGAAGTGATTCGATGTCAGTTGTCACTTTACTTGTATAGTTTGTTTTCAAATTTCCTTTTAATGATTTTGTATTTTAGGGGGAGTAAGAATTTTCAGAAAATCCAAAAATATTAGAAAATTTGAAAAAGTTAAAAACATGATAAAAAATGAGTTTTGTTGAGAAAAGAGGAAATGATAGTACATCAGTGGACGATCACAGCATGCTAAAGAATTGGAAAGTCAAAATGTGATAAACGGTCTCACTGATGATGTGACAGTAGGTTTTTGCACATTTAGTAGATTGTGTCGAGATATAAACCTAAATTTCAAACTTACTTATATCGTGGGGAACATTTCTCGGATATATGGGTAACCCCCGAAATCTTGTTTGAAAGGTCCCTCTTTCTGAGATACTAGGTCTTTATACTCAGTGATATCTGGGGTATTATCCCGAGACTTCTGGTTTTGCGGAAGCAATGGCCTAGTCCCCGTATAATATTTTCTGCTTGCTTGAAATATAGCACCGCCCTCAGTACAAAAAATGATGAAACATTGCAAAATGCTAATCATGTGCTGTTGAAACAAAAGATCCTCTAAAGGGGACACACCAAAATTCGAAGCCGTCATCTCTCTGCTGAACTGAAGTTCTGACCTGAGCTCTCACGGTCCTCGCATTTAACCCTTTACAGATATCATCTGTGGTATACTCACCTGTAAGACTGAATATTGGATTACACGCGAATAAGTTTAAGTGCTTAAAACATTAATCTCATATCTCGAAACAGTTAAACTTTGTGTGAGAATTTAAGTGGATTAGCATACTGACAATCTAAGTGAATCGTTTAGAACTTAAAATGTTTAAAGCTTAACGGTGTTGGTGATTTGTCTCATAAAACTGATATGATCTTCTTACACAAACTCACAAAAATATTGATTGTAAATATTTCTTTATTACATTTTCTTTACATTCAAAAATTCCAAAAAGATTTTCAGTGTGTTTTAGCATAAATTTTCAAAAATACAAAAAGATTTTCGACAACTGATGTTGGAGAGCTGATTTTCAAAATTCCAAGTGCTAACATGATGACAACTTGTGAGGGGGAGTCTGTTTGAAAGAAGTTTTAAAGTTGAAAAATGATATTTCTTCAAGTGGTTCATCAGAGATTAACATTGTAAAATCATTTATTGATTTGTGTATACAGTTGATTAGCAAGAGTATAAATTTGTCAAATTTTAAATTTGTGAAATTTATTGTGAGGTAGAGTTTGTACAGGATTGAAGATTGGAGAAAGCCAGGTTTCTGATCCTAAGCTTAAAAAGAATCAAGAGATCTGATCAAGAGAATTAGAGTGAGATAAGAGCCAGATTGCGATTCTGGAAGAAAGAGAAAGAAGATTGAGGATGCTTTACAGTGTCAGATACTTCAAGAAAGAGCAGACTGAAGACATTGAAGACTCGACACTGAAGACTCGTCAACATTCCAGGGAGAGTCTGTTGGTGCATGCGTCTGTCAACTTCGTCTTGTATCGAGTCTTGTGTGTGAATAGATAGATTAGAGCACGGAAAATGAGAAATTAGGTTTTCAGGTAATTTCAAACGAAATTACAAGATGTAATTCTGCTTGAAATAGATTAGTGATTTCACACGAAATTAGCTTGTTAATTCCGCTTGAAATACTAATTCTGTGTGAAAGTGATTCCGTTTGCGTCATGTTCAAGCGGAATTAGGTGGTCTATAAATAGGGTTGTCCTGATTTCATTTGAGTGATTGATGTATGTGTAAATCCGGAGCCGAAGTGCTGCCGAAGTGTCATTTCACTGTAAAACTTTGTCAAATTAATCAGAAAGGCATTTAAAGTGAATATCTAGCTGAATCGAACTCGATATGTCTGTTTTCGCCTTTCATATTGAGTAGAACGCCTCTGAACGACTCATTTCGGTCGGTAAAACGATCCTACAACTTAGTTGGTGAAAGATCGTAGGATCCCGTGTCAAGCAACGACATTAGAGACAATAGTCTTGGCAACATCAAGGTACTCGAAATCGTAGCCTTCAGTATGGAAAAGAAGGTGCCTACGACATTAATGGGCCGTTGTTAAACCAAGACGACAACAACCAGGGGAACGACGACAGTACTGGAAATTCTCGTAACGAAAACAACAACATGGGAATGATGCTCATGGACGGGCACATAGGGTTGGCATGGGCGACGCCAGGATTACAGCAACATGGTGGCCAGCACGTTCTTGGAAGCTAATCGTTTCGTTCCTATTCTGTTCAACCCTGATACTTCATGAAACCGAACTTGTTGTGGAATCGGCTGAAGACAAGTCAATCGAAACCTCATATGTTCGTTGAAATGCAAACTCGACCTTGTGGGGCAAGTGTTCGACATCGACCTTCCTTCCACTATCCTGGGTGGTTTCGACGCAGTAGTTAGTGTGGATTGGTTATCCAGATATCACGCAGATACACCCTGTAAGGAGAAAACTTTGTGTATCCCTCTCCCTAGTGGAGAATCGTCGCCTGACCTAAGGTGTCAGAGTAGTGTAAAGATTACCATCATGTCAGCAATGAATGCCCAGAAGTGTCTACGGAGGGATTACCCTGCTACGTTAAGAACCGTTACTGACGTAAAGCTAAGGAAAAGAGGATCGAGGATCCACCAATCGTTCGAGATTTCTTTCGGTGTACTACCCAAGGAACTTTCAGGTTTACTTTCACGACTGTTAGGTAGAATCTCAGTTTGATCTCATGCCAGAGGTAGCCCTGATTACTCATACTCTCCACCGTTTTGCACCAGGAGGGTCGCCAGAACTGTTAAATCAACTACCGGAACTGTTGGACAGGAGTTTTGTTGGATTTAGTTCTTCACTTTGGGGAGCCCCTGTTATACCTGTGAAGATAAGCCTCTTTGTATGCATACTGATTATCCAGAACTCAGCAAGGTGACAGTCCAAAACTGTTTGCCTAGACCATTGTTTTGGCAACCTGCTGACCAGTTATGAATGACAAGCTTCCATTCGAGGATTGACGAACGAGCAAACTATCATCAGATGGAAGTCCAAGGGGAGGACGTTCCTAAAACGGCATATCGAACGCAATGCGGCCACTGTCAGGAGACACAGGAAGAATTATTCCATGACCTTTTGGGATAAATAACACACCAGCAGCTCTACGGATCACATGAATCGACCGTATTTATTGAGGACGTCCTGAATCACTTCCAGGAGAAAGGAACGCCATGGGCGGAATTGGTATCCTATCTTAGCGATCCCAAGGGAGGGGCCACTACACGCGAAGTCTCGTTTGGAGTAACTTCTGGATTCGAAAGGTACATACTTTTCTTGGCCACGTAGCCTACGAAGAGGGAATACTTGTGGATCTTGCTAATATCCATTCTGTTAGGAACTGATCGACACCAAAGATCCCTTTGGGGGTATGGCAACCCTTTGGTTTCGCAAGATGCAATCGCAGATTCATCGCAGGATTTTCAAGGATTTTGCAGCTCTAACCTCTTTAACACAGCAGTGTGTTGTGTATCCGTGGGAGACGGAACAGGAGAACGTCTCTTCAAGCTTTTGAAACTCAACACTACCATGTACCGAGTATCGTCTTTACCTGAGGGCACGAATGATCTAGTGGTATATCATGATGATTCAAAGCTGAGACCCAGTTACATGCCAATGCGGCACGAGAAGGTGACGGTTTATGTAGTGGATTTACAGGAAGAATTGCACGAGTCATAACCTGCGGTAGAAGCCATGGACCTTGGAATTAAGATGGAGGCATTGCTTGGACGGTACCAATTGCACCATTTAGACCGATCACAAGGGCCTCCTGTGTACCTTTGTTTTGAGAGAGCTAATTATGTGATGGCGTCGCTGGATGGAACTTTTGAGTCTAGGGTCTATAAATCTTGCACTGGTGATCGGGCATGAAGGCCCACCTAGCTATGTATGCCAATGATGTTTGACTCGTGGGAGAGTCTAGGCGAAGTATTAGCGACCAGAAACACCCATATGGAAATGTGAACAGACTGCCATGGATTTTGTCACTGGTCTACTTACAACTCGAAACGAAAACATTATCACCTGGGTGATCGTTGATGGTCTCACGTTACCCGCACACTTTCTTGCAATCAAGGAAACTGACGAGTCATCGCAGCTGTGAACGTTCCTCTAAGAGAGGCGGCTTTTAGGCACGAGGTGCCAACTCCTATTACCTCTGATTTTGATCTATACCTGATTTATGACGGGCACTACACAACACTCTTGGCTCACGTCTGGAAATGAGCATTACTTATCACCATAGGACAAATGGTCAGAGTAAACGAACCTTCCCCGACACTCGAAGGCATGCTGCGAGCATGTATGGGTTTGACTTAGTAATTTGGAGGAATATCTACCTTTGGTTGAGCTCTACTGCAACAGTTACCACTCTAGTATTGAGACAGCTCTGTTGGGGTATGGCATGGACAATAAGACTGATGTGCACAAAATGCAACATATAAATTACATCAATTGTGGCATAAAACTAACCCTTTTTTAGTACTAATCTTGGAAAAAGTGTGTTTTTGTCTTCCTTTTGTATTTTCAGGATTAAATGAGCTCAAATGAACAAAAGAAGCAAAAAGGCAGCTAAATCTAACATAAATACAAGAAAAGGAACAAACGTGGCATGCCCGACCTCCCCGACAGCATCTTCCCAAGCAAAGCAAAGCAAAGCAAAAGCAAAACAAGAGAACAGAAGGCTGAACACGCCCCGTGCTCAATGAGCACGGGGGCGTGCCCAAGTGTTAGCAGAAAAGACAAAGTTGTAGAAGCTTCTATCAGCCACCACGGGGTCGTGCTCAACGGACACTGGGCCGTGGTCAACTCTAAGATTCGCAGAATCCGGGGAAATCTTGATAGTACAGATACGCTTCTGCACACGGGGTCGTGCCCAGCGGACACGGGGGCATGGTCAACTAATGCAGACAAACTGCAATTAATGAAGACAGGGAAGAAGGATGGACACGGGGCCGTGCCAATGGACACGGGGTCGTGCCCGAGCTGCTGTTCAGGCTATAAATAGGGGTGCTTGGCTCATTTGCAAACCATCCCTTGGCACACCACCTCTCTCACACTTCACCCACCACCATCACAACACCATCATCCACCACCATCGTCCATCGTAGATTGTGTGAGTCGTCTCGGGATCCAAGATTGATCATAAGAGTTCTTGACAATCAAAGGCCATGTTTTCCTAAGTCTCTTACATCACTTGGTGAAGACAAGTGTCTAGTGTAATCTTTTTTATTTTTAATCTTTTCACACTTTTTACTTGGTTATGTATTAATGACTTTAATAACTAGTTTCTTATGTTGAAGGTGATTCTTCCTTATCGTTTGTCTGTGGTGTCTTGGCATTATTTTACTGTCTATATAAAATAAAAGATTTTCACCATTCATATCTCCACGGTCTATATGGAGATATGTTGGCTACCTGGTCGGGGGTTAAGGGAACGGTTTGGTAAGAGTCTTGCCTTGTTCAGTGTATAGATCCTGCAAGGACCTGGGTCAAATTTAGTAGGACCTCCTTCAATACCCACCGGTATTGGATGGCGGGGGTCCAAACTCTTTGATCCCCTCATATGTAAGCTACTATTAATACTTTAACCCGGCTACTTAGGACTGTATCCTTGCTGACTCAGACTACTTAGCCGAGGGTAACGTCACCTCCAAAAGAGGGGCCTACCATAATATGCATTTATAACTTAATTAATTATCTTTCAATAATCCGACCCTTTAGGATTGTATCCTTGCTGACTCAAACTACTGGGTTGAGGGTAACGTCACCTTCAAAAGAGGGGCCTAGTACAATAACTAAGATAATCTCTTAATAAGTGCAAAAGTGCGGAAATAATCAAATGTTACACTAAACACGAGTCAGAGCCAAGTGATTCATCTTGTCTATCTGTTTTTATTTTTATTTTATTTTTCAGCATTTTAGTTAGTTTTATTTTTCTAGTTTAAAAATATTTTTCTAACTTTTTGATTTGATTAGACGTTGAGGATAAACCGGTATTAAAAGCTCTTGTGTCCTTGGACGACCTCGGTATCTTGCCAACACTATACTACGCTCACGATGGGTGCACTTGCCCATATGTGTGTTTGGTGTTAGTAAAATATCGTGTTTTATAAATTTAAAACTTGACTAACGTGTAAAAAGGGGTTAAACTATACTTAAACTTATATACACACTCGCACACATCAAGTTTTTGGCGCCGTTGCCGGGGACACAAGGATTTTAAGAAAGTTATGAATCAACGGCCTAATCGGTTTTTCTAGTTTTTCAGTTTTTTTTAGGATTTTCTTAGTTTTTCAGTTTCTGCAGAGCTCAGCACGGGCCGTGCCTGGTCGGACACGGGTCGTGCCCAGCATTGTTAGTGGCAGTTTTTATTTTCCGAGTTACAGAGAGTTGAGCACGGGGCCGTGTCGAACTCCCCAGTAACAGGGATCCAGAAAACAATCATTGTATCTCCGACCACGGGTCGTGTTCATCTGAGCACGGGGCCGTGGTGAAGCTTCTGACCAACGTTCTTTTCTGTTTTTATTGCAGGACTTGGAACCTAAGCGCCACATCTGAACTTTCTACGTAGTGTATGAGCTCCAGTTCTAGTAGAGACATAAAAGAACCTCTTGAAGAACCCGAACGCTTTCTCAGAAAAAGACTTAAAGCTAAAAACCAAGAGAAAGTTTCAGGGGACCCACTTCCAATGGCGGACCAACGTACCCTCATGGATTACCTACAACCCACCGTAGGTAATCTCGGCGCCGCTATCAATGCACCGAATATCGAAGCCAACAACTTCGAACTTCGACCACATTTAATACAAATGCTTCAAAACTCCACAACCTTTCATGGGCTTGCGGATGAGGATCCCCATCTACATATTACTATTTTTTTAGAAATATGTGATACCTTTCGGATCAATGGAGCATCAAACGACGCCATCCGCCTTCGAATGTTTCCATTTTTACTAAAAGACTGAGCTAAGGCTTGGCTTAACACCCTCCCAGTTGGCTCGGTAAACACCTGGGATGAACTAGCCCAAAAGTTTCTATATAAGTATTTCCCTCCTGCTAAAACGGCTAAACTAATGACTGAAATTAACACATATTCACAAGAGGATGGGGAATCCTTATATGAAACTTGGGAAAGGTTCAAGGAGCTACTAAGAAAGTGTCCTCATCACGGTCTTGCGGTATGGCAACAAGTATCCACTTTCTACAATGGGTTGTTGCCACACACAAGACAAACACTTGATTCTAGCTCCGGGGGACTTTTAGGTAATCGTCGCCCAAATGAAATATATAATCAAATTGAGGAAATTGCTCAAACCAATTTTCAGTGGCACACTCCCCGAGGCAATAAATCTATTGCCCTGAGCGCCCATAAGGTTGATGAAAGCACTTCTTTACAAGCTCAAATCGAGGGCCTTTCTTCAAAAATCAAAAAGTTAGAAATGGCAAAAACGGTCTCGGTTATGGCTTGTGAGGGGTGTGGTGGGCCACATGAAAATTGGAGTTGTATGAAAGAATTAGATGATCAAATGGAAACGGTTAACTACATTGATAATAGGCCTAGGCCGTCGGGTCCTCCAACGGGTACCTACAACCAAGGATGGCGTAACCACCCCAACCTTGGTTGGAGAGAACCCGACAATAGTAGTAACCAACAAAATCTAAACCAACGAACAAACTTTCAACAACCACAAAATTTCTCTCAACAACAAGGTGGACGAGAAAGGCTTGAAGATACTGTATCTCGCCTCATCTCCGACACCGAAAAGAAAAACTCTGATCGATTTCAGCAATTGGAATCAAATTTCAGAAATCAACAAGCTAGCATTCAAAACATTGAAAAACAATTAAATCAAATAGCTCAGAATCCTTGAGCGGATCGGTAAAGTGGCTTACAAGCTTGAGTTACCTGCTGAGTTGGGTAATGTTCACGATGTATTTCACGTTTCGTAATTGAAGGAGTGCTTATCTGATGAAACACTGATTGTGCCGTTTCAAGATCGAGATATTAAATTGCATGCTCTACATGTTACATGCTACGTGATGATTTAAATTGCATGCTACTTGCTATATATTACGCGTAAGGTTATATGTGATACCTTGTGTACTACTTGTTAAGTTACGTGTACAAATATGTGAATTACTTGCAATACATCAAACCTGACCGATATTGGTAACCATAATAGGACATGGTTGACTGACTATTTAAACAAGTAAATTACCTGCCGAGCAATCTAAGGTGAGTTCATCTATTGAGCATGCGTCCCGGTGGTTGGGACAGTCAGTGGGTATCCCGGGGAGGGATAAGTCTTTTGGGTAAAACTGGGATGTTGGATAATAATCTCACCCTATCATTCTTAAGTCCCATCTTTTGTTACCGGGGAGGTAGCGGAGTATTAGTTGGTAGCGCTACTTAGGTTTGGCACCCTCACACCGTGGCGGGGAGGACGGTTGTGAACTAATGACCCAGTCATGCCCAGTGTTTTGATAGGAGCACTGGGAACGGGCAAAACATACATCAGGAGCCATCTTGTTCAGTATCGAGATATTATCAACATTACTTTCGGAATTAAATTCAATGGATTAACTAAACACTTGGTAACCAACGTTTTCGTAAAACTATGAACTCACCAGCGTCGTCTGATACACTTGTTGCATGCTCGCAGGTCGTTAGATGTCTTGGATTTGGAACTTGCTGTCTGGAGTGGCGGGAGTGGTCATGGGTCGACTGGAGGGATTCATGTGATTGACTTATTGATTTTATACATTGGTTTAGAAACAGTTTAACTTTGGGTTACTATTTGCTTCCGCTGAACATGTTGGTTTTCATTTGAACTCGTTAATAGTATTTTCATTAATAATTGAGGATTTTATTTTGAAACTTGTATGGGTTCAATGTAATTAGTGGCTCGTTGTTGGTGCGTCACAAGCCTAACAGGGACTTTCCTTAGGTGGTATTTTGGGGGTGTGACACTATCGACACATCCCTAGTGAGACTGTTTAAAACTTTATAAAACTTCACATTTCTCTAGCGTGCACTGATAGTCCACTGAAGTACTATCATTTCCTCTTTTTACACAAACTCTTTTTTACTTTTTCACTGTTTTTGGATTTTGAAATTTTATCATGTTTTTGTATTTTCTGAAAACTTTCTCCCCCTAAAATCAAAAACATATTTTTGTGTTTTTGGTTTTATCAAAAGCAGAAAATAAAATGTACAAAAACTTGACAACAAGACGTAGATCACTTTTGATCGCCGTCCTCCTCGGCTTCACACTCAACAACCCTCCCAGAAAACAAATTTTTCAACCCGTTCAATTTTGAAAGATAGTTAAATCTTGTTTTATCAAAGGGTTTTGTGTAAAAATCAGCTCTCTGATCATCGGTGTGTATATGATCAATTCGAATCAATTTCTTCTCATAGCAATCACGGATGAAATGATGTCGAATTTCAATATGTTTCGTTTTAGAGTGATGAACCGGATTTTTAGTTATATTAATTGTTGCCTCATTCTCCACAAAGATTGGAGTATCCAAGAACTGCAAACCACAGTCCCTCATCTGCTGCTGGATCCAGAGGATCTGAGAGCAACAGCTGGAAGCCAAAACGTATTCAGCCTCACAGGTTGAGAGAGCGACTGTGGTTTGTTTCTTGCACTGCCAAGTAACAAGCCGAGTTCCGAAGAACTGGCACCCAGCAGTTGTGGACTTTGCATTAAGCTTACAGCTCCCGAAGTCAGAATCAGCATAACCAGTAAGAGAAAAGTCACCAGACTTAGGATACCACAAGCCGGTGCTTGGGCAACCTTTAAGATACCGTAAAATTCTCTTCACAATCGTCAGATGTGACTGATATCGGGCGCATAAGCAAGTTGGATACATGATGTCCGTGATGGGATTTAACATGTTTATCAAAGTAATTTCATCCATATGAAATAAAAACGCAACGGAAATAATATTTAAAACATGTCACTTTTAAGATATAAATTTCATTTATATGCAAAATCCCAAAACCCGGATCCATATATGAACATGCATACTATCAAACACAACCATAGGATGTTTAGAAAACTACCTTCTTGGAGTAATAGGATGATGAAACGGATGATGTTTCTTCAATGGTTGTCCTCAAGAGTAGAAGACCTCAAGCTTGTATACCCCAAGCTTGCAACAAACACCTTGATTGTAGCTAGGGTTTAACACACTTATGATCGAAAATTGAACACTTGAATATACCTTATGATGGCCGAAATTTTGAGAGCAAAATTACAAGTCTTTTTCAAAATTTTGTCATCAAAATGTTATAAAAACCATGAGAGAATATCACCTCCCTTTTGGCCAATCAAATCTTCTCTAACACATGCAAATGCATGTTAGTTCATTGGACCAAAATCCTATCTTGGGAAGACAAGGGGGCGGCCCACTTGGGCATTTTTATAAAAAAAACTAAATTTCTTTTATAATAATTAAGTCTTGTTTTATATTTATAACTTTTATAAATATAACATTATGTATTACAAGACTTTATATAACCTTTTTAAAATGTTATTTAACCCATTAAATAACAAAATAAAATATTCTCTCAAAATAAATTATCCATATAATTTATTAGTTTCTCAAGTGTAATTATATAGAAAACCAATTTCTAAATATTATAAGTGTTAATATTTATTTGTTTGATCATATCATAAATAAATATTATAAGTGTTTGTCTAGCTTGTATTTGGGTATGACTCGACTTGGATCATAACGTACTAGCCACATCAGTCTAATATGTGTCTTGGGCATACAGAATCCAACAATCTCCCACTTGCACAAGATACATAGAAGATTGATGCAAGTAGTAAAGACCACCTAACTATAGTTTACTACCCCTAATACGTATGACTATATTTCCCATTCAATAACATCATCCCTTTCAAGTCCATTACTTGAACATGATTTAGGTGAATCTATCATTTATCCTTTCGTTACAGATGTCATGTTAAATCCAGAGACATAGAGTGATCACTCTCTGTTGATTTAACTTTAGCAGGCCTTAGACATCTTACTCTCAATGAATAAGAGGAACAAATCCCTTCTTGACTACATACGTCTCTCACAATCACCTTGTACCATACCTGAGTTTAGCCTTATGTACTGCCTTGCTACAAACAGCTAAGAACTAGGTCAAGGTATAATACTTGGTGAATATCAAGACCCAATATGTATCTTAGGTCAGAGGATACTATGATATTCGCCTTTACTCAAAATTTACTTATGATCAATCACAAATGATTCCATGCAGTAATATTTGAGAGCGAGTCAGTCCAATATTTGTATCCCACAAATATCTATGAACTTTGGCAGCAACACTTTGCTCTATATTCATATCTAATGAATATCCACCAATCCAAATTCATAATAGTCTTACATTCATATTTGTTCCCACAAGTATGATCGACTACGGATATTTAGAATAATTAACTTATTCATGGATTTAAACATGCTAAAATGAAACGTAACTCAAAATACCATAAAAGAGTTAAATTAACAATTGTTTCAATATCCAAATACAAAATAGATCAAATCCAATCACTAGAATATCGAAGTCCTAAGGCACATGTATGACCCTCATGTTTTGCCCTGTCAAGGAGCTTCGTGAGTGGATCCGCAATGTTTTGATCGGTGTGAACTTGGCGGATACATATCTTTCCTTTTTCAACTTCATCCCTTATGTAGTTGAATCTCCGCTCGATATGTCTAGTCTTTTGGTGCGCACGGGGTTCCTTGATTTGAGCAATCACACCCTCGTTATCACAAAATATTTCTAGAGGATCTTGAATGGTAGGGACCACCCCTAGGTCAGCTATAAATTTCTTCAACCATGCAGCTTCCTGGGCTGCCAATGAAGCGGCGATGTATTCTGATTCTGTAGTGGACAATGCTACCACGTCTTGTTTTGAGCTCTTCCAAGAGACTGCTCCTCCATTTAAAATAAAGACATACCCCGATTGTGATCGAGAATCACTTCGATCGGTTTGGAAACTCGCGTCCGTGTAACCCTTTACAACGAGTTCCTCCTCACCAGATCCATATATTAAAAACATGTCCTTAGTCCTTCTAAGGTATTTTAATATGCACTTAACAGCCTTCCAACGACTGTTACCTGGATTTTGCTGGTATCTGCTCGTCATGCTCAAGGCGCATGAGACGTCCGGTCTGGTGCATATCATTGCATACATGATGGATCCTATAGCAGACGCATATGGGACTCCTTTCATTTTATCTTGCTCATCCTTTGAACTTGGACATTGAGATGTATTCAATATTGTCCCCTTTTGAATAGGTACAAAACCTATCTTAGAGTTCTCCATTTGGAACCTATTCAAGACTTTGTCAATGTATGCACTTTGGTTTAAACCTATCAAGCGTCTTGATCTATCCCTATAGACCTTTATTCCCAGAATGTAGGCTACTTCACCAAGATCCTTAATGGAAAAACAACTTCCAAGCCAGGTTTTTACACCTTCCATGGTTGGAATGTCATTCCCAAATAGTAGAATGTCATCGACATACAGTACTAAGAAAGTAATGAAGCTCCCACTAGCTTTCTTGTACACACAAGCTTCATCGCCGTTCTTGATGAATCCAAAATTCTTAATTTCTTCATCAAACGGTGATTCCAACTTCTAGATGCTTGTTTCAATCCATAGATTGATTTCTTTAACTTGCATACTTTGTCAGGATGTTTTGGATCGACAAAACCTTCAGGCTGAACCATATAGACATCTTCATCAATATATCCATTAAGAAAAGCCGTTTTGACATCTAACTGCCAGATCTCATAGTCATAATATGCAGCTATGGCAAATAATATCATGATTAACTTTAGCATCGCCATAGGCGATAAGGTCTCATCTTAATCAATCCCTTGCGTTTGAGTGAAACCTTTTGCTACAAGTCTTGCTTTATAAGTATCCAAGTTACCATGCATATCAGTTTTCTTCTTGAAAACCCACTTACTTCCAACTACTTTGGAGTTAAGTGGTGGCACAACCAATTCCCAAATTTGGTTGTCATACATGGATTGCATCTCTATGTTCATGGCTTCAAGCCATTTGTCAGAATCGGATTTTGACATTGCATCATGGTATGTGGTTGGTTCATCTGAATCTACCACGTAGCATCCATCCATGAAAAATCCATATCTTTCAGGTGGACTACTAATTCTACCAGATCTGCGAACATTTTGTGTGTTCTGATCAACCTCTTGATCGTTTTCAAAAATATCTTGTTGAGCGCTAGTATCAACCAAACATGTATCGTCTTGTGGTTCTTGATCCTTCTCAAGTTCCACTATTCTACCACTAGTTCATTCCATAAGGAACTTAGCTTCTAAGAACTTACCCTTTCGAGCAACAAATACCTTTTGCTCGGTTGGATCGTAGAAATAATATCCAATATCATCTTTAGGATATCCTACAAAGATACACTTAGTGGACCAGACTTCCAATTTATTTGGGGTGTATTGTTTAACATATGCTTCACAACCCCAAACCCTTAAGAATGATAATGATGGAGGGTTTCCATGCCATATTTCAAAAGGTGTCTTTTCCACTTTCTTGGTTGGGGCCATATTTAGTATGCGAACTGCGGAGAGCAAAGCGTAACCCCAAAACGATAGAGGTAATTGTAACATCCCGAAAATATAAAACATTATATTGGAATTATAAAGTATACATAGACGAGAATTTAATAACTGGAATTTTTAACCTAGTTAGTTACAAGACTAGAAATAGCCTATAATAGGGTTAAAAGCTACTAAACGATATGTTGAACAAAGTAGAGGGGCCTTAGTTGTTAAAATTGAAACTAAATTAGATAAAACAATTAAAAATAAACCAAACACCCCATATAGAGGTGTCTGGTTGATCAAGAAGGAGCAGGGGGCGACACCCCATCTTCAAAACCCTAAAACTTCATTAAATCTGCAAATTGAAGGCTCCATCCAAGTTGAAATCGAAATTAGGGCTTAAAATTGTGATCCTCATCGCAAGAGGATTATAAGGTATGTAAAATCTGATGAAATCTCTCAACTTGAAATCCTCATGATTTTGGAAAATCTGAAATTAGATGTTGCATGTGTGTTATTTGGTTAGATTAGAGATGATATAGTGTCTAGAAGTGAAACCTAGACAACTACATGTGAAATCATGTCCAAAATTCAGGAAAATTCCATGAACACCTTGAAGGTGGGTGTGGGTTTTAAAAGAAGAAGATGAACATTAGGGTTTAGAATGATTATTCTAGTATAATTCGATCATAGAAAGTGATTTCAGAAACGTATGATGCTTAAATACTATATGAAGGCTTTATTGATGTTAACTTAGCTAATTAACAAGCTATGAACTTGAATATGAAAGATATAAAAAATTCTGCCCTTATAGTGTTAGTAGAAATGCCTCAAGGAAGGCTTGAAACTGAATTGTTAAGCTAAAAACGCATAAATATTGATGTGTGATAAAATGTGCGTTATGTATGTGAAACAAAGAGTTCTAAACATAAGGTGATTGAACTCTATAGGAAAGGAAGCTGGGGCATCTAGCGGGCAAACCGGTGTGGACGCACGTTCGAAGGGCTTGCTTTGAAGGTATGTAACTTGACCCGTTACATTAAGTAGATTTTGATGATTATATAATGTGTAATAGAATTTTAGAATAAAAGTTGTGTTGAATTAAGCGGTGATGTCGCTATATTGAAGGATTGGTCAAATTCGGTTGGAACTCGTTGGTAGTCGTCATATGGGAGGATTCCTTAGACGAGCCAAACGAGTCGAATAATCGAGTAAAGCATGGTTAATGCTCCGGAATATGATGGATTGATCTTTGATATTGGTTAATATATAACATGTTAGAATTTCGAGAATTTAATGTATTGATTTGTTAGAAAAGCAAAATCCGAGAGTTTGGTTTGAGTGCAATGAACAAAACAAACAAATTATGGATTTCCAGGAACTACCGTAAGTTACGATAGTACCGTAACTTACGGTAGAGGTCAGATGTTTACGGCAGGTCACCCCTGTTTTACGGTGGACCAAGGATTTCCAGAACCTACCGTAACTTACGGTGGAACCAGAAAAATTCAGCATTTTATTATTCAAAATTTGATGTTGGATCTTGTGTTTATGTGTTATATAACAACGTTCAAAACTAATGTTTTAAAGGTTTTGACCATAGGTAACAAGGTGGATCTTACGGATGGTGATCAAGCATATGATGAAGAACCGAACACTACATTTTGAAGCTTCCGCAACGTTTTAATCTTTAGTAGTCTTTGTGTATGGGTTGTAAACACTGGTTAAACTACTTTTGAAATGTTTTAACTTAGTTATTAATTGACTAAGGTTGACGTTACTTATGAACTCCGTTGATGAATATTATGTTACTTAACCAATATTTTAATAGAAATGGTGTATTTTATTATTAAAAATCAAGTGAAAAATTTAAGGGTGTTACAAGTTGGTAATCAGAGCTCAAGGTTGTCAAGAAGTGTTCGGTTCAAGCTTGATCAAGCATCCGGTAAGAGTTAATCGTTTAAGTAGAACTTAGAGAATATAGAAATAAATCATGAACAAATATGCATGAAAAGAGTGCGTAAGCTCACTCAAATACAAGAAATGCATGAAACAGGAACGATTAAATCAAGTTATGAACTTGATTGAATCAAAACAAGAACGATTAAATCAAGTTATGAACTTGATTGAATCAAAACAAGAACGATTCAATCAAGTTATGAACTTGATTGAATCAAAACAAGAACGATTAAATCAAGTTATGAACTTGATTGAATCAAAACAAGAACGATTGAATCAAGATATGAACTTGATTGAATCAAAACAAGTAAAGCATGTGTTATAAATGGAATGTTTAACAACCTATGTAAACATTTCAGAAATAGAGATGGCAGATGGAGGTAATGATAATGTGGTGCCAAGAGTCACCGGACAAATGAGGAAAGTGATTGCCGAAGAGGTTGGAAAGGCGATCGAAAACAGTTTGTCGGGCTTTATTGATAAAATTCAAAACACAGTTTTATCAATAGTAGAAGAGATAATCAAGAAATTGGAAGATGATTCAAATTTATCAAAGGAAAAGCATGGAGGACGAAAGCCTTGTTCATACAAGGAATTCATGGCCTGTAAACCACCAATATATAATGGGGAGGTTGATCCAATAGTGTGCCAACGATGGCTAAGTGATATCGAAGGGGTATTCGAGAGGACCCATTGTGATGAAGATGACTACGTAGCCTATGGTACGGGTCAATTAAGGAGTCAAGCGAAAGATTGGTGGGATAACAAAAAGAGAGAGATCGGTTTTGAAGCTGCTAAGGTCATGACATGGGAAGAATTCAAGACGCCATTTCTTAAACATTATAGCCCCAAGGCGGTTATGAATAAAATCAAGGAGGAGTTCATGCAACTTAGGCATAAGGGTGAGACCATAGACAAGATTACGGCAACGTTTATGGATAAGATGAAATTTTGCGATGATCTAGTGACAAATGAAGAACAAAAGATATATTACTACCATAACATGTTGAGTGCTGAGTTTAGGGAATTTATCACCCCTTCAAAATACGAGACCCTTACTGAGATCATAAATGCTGCTCGGGAAAGGGAGATCGAACTGAAAAAGAGCATTGAACGGGGTGAACGGAAAGCACAAGATGTAAACCCAAGCCCTGCTAAGAAGGCACGAACAAACGAAACCGCAAAGAAATCTGATACGAAAGGCGGGTCGCCAAGTTGCAGAATCTGCGGAAAGGGTTATAAAGGCGAATGCCGTTACAAGGATAAGCCTTGTCCCATATGCCGAAAAACGGGACATATGGCTATATCGTGCCCGGAGAAAGTGACGGTTTGTTACAATTGTTATCGAACGGGTCACAAAAAGTCGGAATGCCCAGAACTGGTTGGAAAGAAGGATGGGCAGGACCCGAAAGGTGAAGCCCCAAAAGCAAAGGCAAGATCTTTTCAACTGACCGCCGCAGAAGCGAAGGTTGAACCTAACGTGGTCTCAGGTATATTTGCTGTAAATTCGATTCCTGCACGCGTGTTATTTGATACGGGTGCGAATAAATCTTTTGTTTCATATGGATTTATTCGACATCCTTCATTTGTTCTAACAAAATTACCTGTGCCCTTAGAAGTAGAGATAGGTAATAACAAGAGCTTTATTGTTTGTGATGTATGTGAAAACTGTAAACTGAGCATTGACGACGAAGAATATTTGATAAATCTAATCCCGATATCAATGGGAGAATTTCAAGTAGTCGTTGGGATGGATTGGCTATCTCAACACCATGCAAAGGTCGTGTGTTTTCGTAAAGAGATAAAACTAACATCTCCAAGCGGGAAACACGTCACCATTTATGGCGAAAAAGGAGGCAACCCTATAGTGTGCTCAATGTTGAAAGCTCACAAGCTTATGAAGCGAGGATGCAAGGCATTCATGATATACGCTAATGAGCCCGAAAAAGAATCACGAAAGATTGGAGAGGTACCGGTAGTACGAGATTATGAAGATGTGTTTCCGAAGGATTTACCGGGGATACCGCCTGAACGGGAAGTAGAGTTCGGGATCGAATTGATTCCGGGCGTGAAACCCGTAGCAAAAGCCCCGTACCGACTCGCACCGTCGGAATTACAAGAGTTGATGTCCCAAATTCAAGACCTGCTTGACAAAGGATTTATAAGGCCGAGTGTGTCTCCTTGGGGCGCACCGGTATTGTTCGTGAGAAAGAAAGACGGGAGCATGCGCATGTGTATCGATTACCGGGAGTTAAACAAACTCACGGTAAAGAACCGATACCCGCTTCCGAGGATAGATGATTTATTCGACCAATTACAAGGTGCGAATTGGTTTTCAAAAATTGACCTTAGATCTGGGTATCACCAACTAAAGGTCAAAGAAGAAGATGTACCGAAGACGGCTTTCCGCACAAGATACGGACATTACGAATTCCTCGTGATGTCATTTGGGCTAACAAATGCACCCGCGACTTTCATGGACTGGGTTTGTAAGCCGATGTTGGATAAGTCAGTCATCGTGTTTATCGATGACATTTTGGTGTATTCGAAAAGCGAAGCTGAACATGCACACCACTTACAAGAGGTGTTAGAGACGCTTAGACGAGAAAGGTTGTATGCGAAATTCTCTAAGTGTGCCTTTTGGTTACGAGAGGTACAATTTCTTGGCCATATCATAAGTGCCGACGGAATATTGGTGGATCCGTCAAAGATCGAGGCCGTATCAAAATGGAATCCCCCGAAGAACCCTTCAGAAATTAGAAGCTTTTTGGGACTTGCGGGATACTATAGGAGATTCATTCAAGATTTCTCCAAGATTGCGTCACCGCTAACAAAATTAACCCGGAAGAAAGAAATGTTCATTTGGGGTGTAGATCAAGAAAGGGAGTTTCAAACACTAAAAGAGAAGTTAACTCAAGCTCCGGTACTGACATTGCCGGACGGAGTCGAAGACATGGTGGTATATTCGGATGCTTCACTATCAGGGCTCGGATGCGTTTTGATGCAACGGGGCAAAGTTATAGCTTATGCCTCGAGACAACTGAAGATACACGAGAAGAAATATCCCACACACGATCTTGAGTTGGCTGCGGTGGTATTTGCCTTAAAAGTATGGAGGCACTACTTATATGGGGTAAAGTGCACCATATTCACCGATCACAAGAGCTTGAAATACTTCTTCGATCAGAAGGAGTTAAATATGCGACAAAGGCGATGGCTAGAAACGGTGAAGGACTTCGATTGTGAAATACATTATCACCCCGGAAAGGCTAATGTGGTGGCGGATGCTCTGAGCAGAAAAGCGGACTATGTCCCAATACGAGTAAGATCGATGCAACTCGTGGTGACCTCGGGTATACTTGAACGTATTCGAGAGGCGCAATTAGAAGCAATGAAAGAAGAGAATTGGAAGAAAGAAAGAATAATCGGTCAATTGAAAGATTTTTCGGATGGGAATAATGGGTTGAAGACTCGATCCGGAAGGATATGGGTCCCACATACTTGTGGGGTGAAGGCGCTTCTACTTAATGAAGCTCATAAATCCCGATATTCAATTCATCCGGGCGCGACCAAGATGTACAATGATTTAAAACAAAATTATTGGTGGCCTGGAATGAAGAGGGATGTGGCGAAGTATGTGGAAAAATGCTTGACATGTTTACAAGTCAAGGCGGAGCATCAGAAACCATACGGCAAACTCCAACCGCTAGAAATTCCGGTTGGGAAATGAGAACATATTACAATGGATCTATTAACCAAGTTGCCTAAGACAAATCGTGGTTTCGATGCCATATGGGTAGTGGTGGATAGATTGACGAAAAGTGCTCACTTCATTCCGATCCGTGAGACTTACACGTCAGAAAAGATGTCAGAAGTTTACACTAATGAAATAACAGCACATCATGGGGTGCCGGTATCCATCGTGTCTGATAGGGATACCCGGTTTACTTCAAATTTCTGGCGAGATTTCCAGGAGCAAATGGGAACCAAATTGTTCATTAGCACTGCGTACCATCCTCAAACCGATGGACAGAGTGAAAGAACAATACAAACACTGGAGGACATGCTACGGGCGTGTATAATTGACTTTGGAGGAAGTTGGGATGTCCACCTACCGTTAGTCGAGTTTTCGTATAATAATAGCTACCAATCTAGTATTAAAATGGCACCGTACGAAATGCTATATGGTAAAAAGTGCCGAACCCCGGTATGTTGGGGTGAAGTGGGTCCACGTGAACTCGCCCACCAAGATATAGTACGAGCCACAAATGAAAAGATCGATATAGTTTGGGCACACTTGAAAGCGGCTCAAGATAGGCAAAAGGCGTATGCTGATAAAAGGAATAGGCCAATCGAATTCCAGGTTGGCGACATGGTCATGCTAAAGGTTTCCCCATGGAAGGGCGTTATTAGATTCAGAAAAAAGGGGGAAGTTAAGCCCAAGGTTTATCGGGCCATTTAAAATCATCGGAAGGGCTGGCAAGGTAGCTTATCGCCTTGAGCTACCGGAAGAACTAAGTAGGATTCACGGCACGTTTCACGTGTCACAATTACGAAAGTGCCTAGCGGACGAAACAGCCTATATCCATTATGATGATATCGAAGTGGATAATAGTCTGAATTATGTTGTGAGACCGGTGGAGATTTTAGATCGAAAGGTCAAACACTTACGAAATAGACAAATCGACCAAGTCAAAATCAAATGGGAACATAGAAAAGGCTCGGACACTACGTGGGAGTCCGAGGAAGAAATGCGACGACTCTACCCTACATTATTTGGTACGTACTTCGGTTTCGGGGACGAAACACTTTTTAAGGGGGGTGGACTTGTAACATCCCGAAAATATAAAACATTATATTGGAATTATAAAGTATACATAGACGAGAATTTACTAACTAGGAATTTTTAACCTAGTTAGTTACAAGACTAGAAATAGCCTATAATAGGGTTAAAAGCTACTAAACGATATGTTGAACAAAGTAGAGGGGCCTTAGTTGTTAAAATTGAAACTAAATTAGATAAAACAATTAAAAATAAACCAAACACCCCATATAGAGGTGTCTGGTCGATCAAGAAGGAGCAGGGGGCGACACCCCATCTTCAAAACCCTAAAACTTCATTAAATCTGCAAATTGAAGGCTCCATCCAAGCTGAAATCGAAATTAGGGCTTAAAATCGTGATCCTCATCACAAGAGGATTATAAGGTATGTAAAATCTGATGAAATCTCTCAACTTGAAATCCTCATGATTTTGGAAAATCTGAAATTAGATGTTGCATGTGTGTTATTTGGTTAGATTAGAGATGATATAGTGTCTAGAAGTGAAACCTAGACAACTACATGTGAAATCATGTCCAAAATTCAGGAAAATTCCATGAACACCTTGAAGGTGGGTGTGGGTTTTAAAAGAAGAAGATGACCATTAGGGTTTAGAATGATTATTCTAGTATAATTCGATCATAGAAAGTGATTTCAGAAAAGTATGATGCTTAAATACTATATGAAGGCTTTATTGATGTTAAGTTAGCTAATTAACAAGCTATGAACTTGAATATGAAAGATATAAAAAATTATGCCCTTATAGTGTTAGTAGAAATGCCTCAAAGAAGGCTTGAAACTGAATTGTTAAGCTAAAAACGCATAAATATTGATGTGTAATAAAATGTGTGTTATGTATGTGAAACAAAGAGTTCTAAACATAAGGTGATTGAACTCTATAGGAAAGGAAGCCGGGGCATCTAGCGGGCAAACCGGTGTGGACGTACGTTCGAAGGGCTTGCTTTGAAGGTATGTAACTTGACCCGTTACATTAAGTAGATTTTGATGATTATATAATGTGTAATAGAATTTTAGAATAAAAGTTGTGTTGAATTAAGCGGTGATGTCGCTATATTGAAGGATTGGTCAAATTCGGTTGGAACTCGTTGGTAGTCGTCATATGGGAGGATTCCTTAGACGAGCCAAACGGGTCGAATAATCGAGTAAAGCATGGTTAATGCTCCGGAATATGATGGATTGATCTTTGATATTGGTTAATATATAACATGTTAGAATTTCGACAATTTAATGTATTGATTTGTTAGAAAAGCGAAATCCGAGAGTTTGGTTTGAGTGCAATGAACAAAACAAACAAATTATGGATTTCCAGGAACTACCGTAAGTTACGGTAGTACCGTAACTTACGGTAGAGGTCAGATGTTTACGGCAGGTCACCCCTGTTTTACGGTGGACCAAGGATTTCCAGAACCTTCCGTAACTTACGGTGGAACCAGAAAAATTCAGCATTTTATTATTCAAAATTTGATGTTGGATCTTGTATTTATGTGTTATATAACAACGTTCAAAACTAATGTTTTAAAGGTTTTAACCATAGGTAACAAGGTGGATCTTACAGATGGCGATCAAGCATATGATGAAGAACCGAACACTACATTTTGAAGCTTCCGCAACGTTTTAATCTTTAGTAGTCTTTGTGTATGGGTTGTAAACACTAGTTAAACTACTTTTGAAATGTTTTAACTTAGTTATTAATTGACTAAGGTTGACGTTACTTATGAACTCCGTTGATGAATATTATGTTACTTAACCAATATTTTAATAGAAATGGTGTATTTTATTATTAAAAATCAAGTGAAAAAATTAAGGGTGTTACAGTAATGTGCTTCTAGCCATCATAGATCGAACCATATCTAATAGAGTTCGATTTCTCCTTTCGGACACACCATTGTGTTGTGGTGTTCCAGGTGGAGTAAGTTGTGAGATAATTCCACAACTTCTAAGATGATCTTGAAAAGCACCACTTAGGTATTCTCTTCCTCTATCGGTACGAAGGACTTTGATTGTTTTCTTTAGTTGATTTTCTACTTAACTTTTGAAGTCTTTGAACATTTCAAATGATTCATCCTTAACGCCCCGCTTGCGGTATGCTCATATAATGTATATATGCGTGGGCGCTCGGGGGGCAAAAGTGAAAGTGCACTAATTTTAACGTTATTTTACTAATTTCGTGAAAATAACGTTAAAAGAGGGGGACGGTTAATCATGCATCATGTGGTGGCGTTGATAGCCAAAAGACAAGGGGGTGCATGCACTAATCGGCGTTTGTCTCAATTGCTGAGTGTTATGTGCCTTATGTCCAAGGCTTGATGCAAAACCACAATCGAGCCGGGGGTCTCATTGGAAGCAGCCTCTCTATTCCTACGGGGTAGAGGTAAGGCTGTCTACATCTCACCCTCCTCAGACCCTACCTTAGCTTTGCTATTGGTGGGATATACTGAGTATGATGATGATGATGATGATGAAATGATTCATCCTTGTGTCTTAGTAAATACACATAACCATAACGACTATAGTCGTCGATAAAGGTAATGAAGTATCTTTCACCATTCCTAGTCATCGACTTAAAAGGACCACATACATCTGAATGTATGATACCTAGTAAGTCTTTAGCCCTTTCAAAAGTTCCACTAAAGGGTGTCTTGGTCATTTTGCCTTGTAAACAAGATTCGCATACATCAAATGAATTATCTTCATTTGTATTCAAAAGACCATTTTTCTGAAGTGTATGCATGTGATTCTTGCTTATATGTCCAAGGCGACAATGCCAAAGATAGGAATCACTCAAATCCATTTTGAGTTTCTTGTTGGTTACTTGGTACATAGAGCTATCATATGATGTGTTATCATGATCTAATTCATAAATACCATTTAAAGGCATAGCCTTAAAGTAAAACACATCATGCATAGAACCATAAATGTCTTGGTTAACAAATTCGAAATTAAAACCACATTGTCTTAAAAGGGAAACATAAATTATGTTCCTAGTTAAACTAGGAGCATACAAAACATTCTTCAAAATAACTTCCAAACCCCTTGGAAGTTCTAAAACGTAGTCTCCTTGAGCTTCGACTTCAACCTTTGCTCCGTTGCCCATGAAGAGACTAGCGTCTCCCTTCTTATAATGTTTATTTCTTTTGAAACCCTGCAACAAATTGCAAATGTGAGTTCCACATTCGGTATCTAGTACCCATGTGTTAGAAGAAATAACATTAAGCTCAACATGTAGCATAAAGATAGTACCTGAGGTTTGCCCGGCATCCCTCTTGTTTTTCAACTCTTTGAGATAGGTCAGACAATTTCTCTTCCAATGTCCTATCTCACCACATTCAAAACATGGGTCATTCGTAGCAACCTTTTGCTTCTTCTCTTTTGGTTTGGCGGGTTCTGCTTTAGTTTTTCCTTTTCCCTTTCCCTTGACGTGTCCCTTTCTTTTAGCATAGTTTGCTTTAGAGTCGGGGTGGGGCCTCTTCTTGTTGCCTCCTTCATTGATCGCTAGGACGGGTAAAGCCTTTTTGCCCATTCCTGCTTCGGCCGTCTTGAGCATTGCATGAAGTTCACCAATGCTCTTATCCCATCCATTCATGTTGTAATTCATTACAAAGCTTTCAAATTTCTTTGTTAAAGAGTTGAGGATCAAATCCGTAGCCAACTCTTTCGAGACGGGACAATTTAGCCTTTCGAGGCGATCAATGTGGCTTTTCATCTTAAGGATATAAGATGATACCGATTGGGTTTCCTCCATTCGACATGCATGAAGCGCCCGAACAGTTTCGAAGCGTTCTACCCTTGCTTGTTGTAGGAACATTTCCTTTAACTGGGTAATCATGTTGTATGCCCCGTGATGTTCAAAATCCTTTTGAATTTCAGGAATCATAGTTCCCAACATGAGGCATGAGGCTTGCATGGATTCCTCGGTACACTTAACCCAATCATTGTAAGCTTCCACATCTTCCACGTTAGGTTCATCGGGGATAGGATCGTCCAACACATAGGATATCTTCTCTTGCTTGAGAACGATTCTCAAGTTTCGAAACCAATCCATGAAGTTGTTATGGTTGAGACGATCCTTTTCTAGGATGGTTCTTAGTGATAGGTTTCGGACGGTTTGGTTAATCGGGTTTGCATTGTTAGCGGCCATCTACAAAATTTAACAAGTTCAATTTAGTATTTTCGATATTATTATATTTTAATCATTAATACCCTTTTGTGTCTTGAAGACAATTAATAATTAAAATCTAGAATCCAATGTTACATTTAATATTGGTTAGGTAACCTTTATCCCTCTATTTAAATTAACAAGGTAGTCAACGTTTGACAATTGCAACTCTTTGCAATTTCTAGCCATATGGGATCGGTTAAACATCTATATGTTTAGTTGGCATGTTTAATCCCATCAATACCTTTGTTCCCCATGCTTCGGTGACCCTAAGTTCATGGTTTCCAAATCAAGTCGTCCAACTTACACACACGTGTGAGTTTATACACATAAGTGGTTAGGTGACCTTTATCCCACAAACATGGTAAACCCACCTCGAACATACAAGTTACCTCAAATGTGGTTAGGTGACCTTTATCCCACAATAAGAGTTCCCAACTATTTCGAGTGTTGTATAAAAGGATGGTATTTGACTTGTTTTATAAAAGGGTTTTTAATATTTCAAAATTCTAGTTTAGAAAATATTATGTACCATACATTTGCATGCATTCAAATCAATGGTACTTTAGCGAAAACAAATTTTTAAGGTTCTTTTTAATAAAAACCCATTTTATTATAAAATCATTAACTTTTAATAAAACCTTTTATTAACCATTTTAATGATTTTCTTAAGAACCAATTTTACGCTTGTTGTTGATTATTTGTTTGTTAAGTTATGCATATCGACATATCCTTAAAACAATATAAATAAACAACCACACAAGCATAACATACATAACAATAGGTGCATAACCATAGCCAACTATTTTGACAACACTTGTTAGCCGAAACAAGTGTACCAAAAGGTCCTTCCTAAGGGGTGAAAAATGACACAAGTGATGTGTCGTTGAACTCCCACTTGATACCGCATCCAAATAGGGGTGTTCAAAAAACTCGTGGCTCGCAGCTCGCTCGAAGAAAGCTCGGCTCGAAATTGGCTCGGTTGTAAACAAGCCAGCTCGGCTCGGCTCGATTTGTAAACGAGCCGAGCTCGAGCTTGGCCTGGCTCGGCTCGTGAGCTCGTGAGCTGGCTCGATAAGGTTTACATCCTTCATTTTTTTGTCCCACATCGCTTAGAAAACAAAAAGTAAGGTAGTATCTCCCCTATAAAAGTAGGTAAAGACAATGGAGAAAGTAAATTAACTATTTATACTTGCATATTTAGCCATATGGTTAAATTAAATGGCAATTATGGCCCTTAGGCTATGAAGAAATTCATTTTTAAGGGCTTTTTAAGTAATAAATTTTGCGGTTCTTTGTTAGTTTGAGCTAGATCGAGCCGAGCCGAGCTAGCTCGAATTCTAATCGAGCCGAGCTCGAGCCTCAAATCTCAGCTCGATTTGAAATTCGAGCTCGAGCTGAGCCAGCTCGAATCGAGTTCGAGCCGAGCTCGAGCTGGGTCTAGCTCGGCTTGACTCGGCTCGTTTACTGCCCTACATCCAAATGCTTCAAGTCTCCTTCTTGTGTTGTGATTTGTCCACCTTCTTTGAGCTTCCAAAAGTCTTTTATTTTCAGCTCCAAACTCCTTTGGACTTCAAAAATGTGTTTTGGTTATCGGGTTAAAATCCCGTTGAGAATGATGAAGTTCTTTGGACCGAATATTATAGTCCAAACCAAAACTCATTTTGTGCATCTTCTTTTACAAAATATATCCTAATACATTTTTTTTCTAGTAAAATAAAATGCACCTAATCTATTTATTTTACATGCCAAATGAAAACTAAATAAATTACATATCTTACAAATGGAAGAACAAAATAATAATTATTACAACCCATTGAATAATTAATAAAATAAATCACAACACGATTCAACACAAGGTCATGGCTAGGTTATATGCACCAAAATATATATCCAAATATATATATATATATATTAATTTCAAGAAGCATAAAAAAATGGTTCCCTTTTATAATCATTTTCGGTTATGTCCAAAAAAAAACGAAAAGGTAAGTTTTGTCCAAATAAACAAATCATCCATATGAAATAATTTTTCAAGATTCCCTTATGCTTGTAAGAAAATAATCTTGAAAAACAAAGGGATAACCATGTTAAAATTTTCGGCCATAGGGTTTTATTCAAACCCGAAACCCGAAATTTTAAATCTATCGAAGCATGCACTCATATAAGCGGCTCTAGATGCCATTGATGGGATTTAACATGTTTATCAAAGTAATTTCATCCATATGAAATAAAAACGCACTGGAAATAATATTTAAAACATGTCACTTTTAAGATATAAATTTCATTTATATGCAAAATCCCAAAACCCGGATCCATATATGAACATGCATACTATCAAACACAACCATAGGATGTTTAGAAAACTACCTTCTTGGAGTAATAGGATGATGAAACGGATGATGTTTCTTCAATGGTTGTCCTCAAGAGTAGAAGACCTCAAGCTTGTATACCCCAAGCTTGCAACAAACACCTTGATTATAGCTAGGATTTAACACACTTATGATCGAAAATTGAACACTTGAATATACCTTATGATGGCCGAAATTTTGAGAGCAAAATTACAAGTCTTTTTCAAAATTTTGTCATCAAAATGTTATAAAAACCATGAGAGAAGATCACCTCCCTTTTGGCCAATCAAATCTTCTCTAACACATGCAAATGCATGTTAGTTCATTGGACCAAAATCTGAAAATCCTATCTTGGGAAGACAAGGGGGCGGCCCACTTGGGCATTTTTATAAAAAAAAACTAAATTTCTTTTATAATAATTAAGTCTTGTTTTATGTTTATAACTTTTATAAGTATAACATTATGTATTACAAGACTTTATATAACCTTTTTAAAATGTTATTTAACCCATTAAATAACAAAATAAAATATTCTCTCAAAATAAATTATCCATATAATTTATTAGTTTCTCAAGTGTAATTATTTAGAAAACCAATTTCTAAATATTATAAGTGTTAATATTTATTTGTTTGATCATATCATAAATAAATATTATAAGTGTTTGTCTAGCATGTATTTGGGTGTGACTCGACTTGGATCATGACGTACTAGCCACATCAGTCTAATATGTGTCTTGGGCATACAGAATCCAACAGTCCGGTCTTGACGCTGTCAGATACATTAAGGATCCAATGATCGACCGATAGTGCGTCTCATCCACTTTTTCTCCACTTTCATCCGGACATATTCCATGATTTAACGCCAGGGGGGTTGAAATGGGTGATGATTCAGACATGTTGAACTTGTCCAACACATCATTCACATATTTTGTTTGGTGAATGAAGATTCCTTCGGGCATTTGCTCAACCTGTAACCCTAGGAAAAACTTCATCTCCCCCATCGAACTCATTTCAAACTTCTTCTTCATAACCTTTTCAAACTCTTTGCACAATTCGTCGTTCGTCAACCCAAAGATTATGTCGTCAATGTAAATCTGCACGATGAGTAGATGCCCTGCAACCTCTTTTGTAAACAAAGTACTATCGACAGTCCCTCTAGTGAACCCGTTGTTCAACAAATGCTGGGAAAGCGTCTCGTACCAGGCTCTCGGGGCCTGGTGTAATCCATAAAGCGCTTTGTCGAGTAGATAGACCTTGTCTTTGTGCACTGGATCGGTGAAACCCGGTGGTTGTCCGACGTACACTTCTTCTTTAATCTTCCCGTAAAGGAATGCAGATTTGACATCTAATTGGTAGACCTTGAATCCTTTCCATGACGCAAATGCCAAGAAGATTCTAATTGCCTCGAGTATAGCAACAGGACCATACACTTCGGTAAAATTGATCCCTTCTTGCTGACTAAAACCTTGAACTACCAAACGTGCTTTGTTTCTCACAATAAGCCCTCTATCATCCCGCTTACACTTGAAGACCCATTTGGTCTTGATCAGCTTTTGATTTTCTGGTAGATCAACCAATTTCCAAACTCCAAGCTTCTCAAACTGTAGTAGCTCTTCCTGCATCGCATTCACCCAGCTATCTTCAGTTAATGCTTCTTTATATGTCTTTGGCTCTACCTGCGAAATAAAGCATTTCAATGAGAATTCTTCCTGTAAAGGAGCTATAGAAGAATAGAAACATGTAAGCCCTTTGTTGATTTGTTCTCGAGTTTTCACTCCACTTTAAAAGAATTAGCAATAATCTCCTGTTCTGATTGATAATAATAAACTTCTCCTGCTGCCTCTTCAAGCTCTGCCAGACTCTCTTCACTCATTACTTCTCCGACTTCCTCAGCTTCAACAACACATTCTGGCTCTTCAATAATCTCCGCCATCATAGCAAGACCCTCACTAGGAACATATTTATCCCAACTAAAACCTTCCGGCATCTTCTCATCATCCTGATTAACCAAAAGAGCCTTTTCTGGTTTGTTTTCAATTTGAGGTCTTTGATTAAATGGTTGTTGACTAGTTTTGTGATAGATTGCTTGTCGGTAGTAGTCATTTGTGAATGGATTCTGATGATTGTTTACTTCCCTGTTTGGACACTCACGTTTGAAATGCCCTTTTTCTTTGCATTTGAAGCAAGTTACTTTTGCTTTATCAAATCCAAGCTTTTGATCAGGTCCTGAGAGACTGTTTCGTCCGGTTATTTCCATAAATCTTTGTGCTCTCCTCACTAAGCTCTTCATTCCCCATTTGATATCAATAAGCTCTAATTCTTCAGGATCAATTTGATCGTAATCCTCCTTTGTCATGTCTGGATTACCAATCCTTCCAGCAACTAGACTCTCATATGATTTAAGAATGGAAGCTAATAGTGCGATATGTTGCTTTGCAGCTGCTTCTGTAAATCTTGACCATTCTTGATGTTTACAGCTATATTGCATTGTATCCCAAAAACGTAACTCTGATTATTTGAACTTGATGAACTTTGAGGAGACACATGTTCTTGAGCCTTAGGATTTGGTTTGAAGCTTGTAAACGGTGAATGACTGTTGCTTGGTGTGTTTTGAGAAACTCCAGATGTAGGTTCAGCACTAAATGTTGTCTGAATTTTTGGACTTGGGGTAGATGTTGCTGATGAGCTTCCTTTGTAGTACAACTGAACATCTTGTTGTACATTAGCAGATTTCATTTTTCGGATCTTTTTAAGTTCAAGCTCATGCGATTCAATTTTCTCGATGAATGTGCTTAGATTAAAACCAACATATTCCAAGTTATTTTTCAAAACTAACAAATATGTGCCCCACTCATCATACGGTAAAGCATCTGCCAGCTTGTCAACCCATTCTTCATCTGTTTTTTCAATGCTCAAACGCTTCATTTCTACAGCCAAATGACAATATCTCTCGATCAACTCTTTTGTT